>OZ012681.1:127024303-127279303 GCA_963942445.1 Argyra leucocephala
ATAATAATAATAATAATAATAATAATAATAATAATAATAATAATAATAATAATAATAATAATAATAATAATAATAATAATAATAATAATAATAATAATAATAATAATAATAATAATAATAATAATAATAATAATAATAATAATAATAATAATAATAATAATAATAATAATAATAATAATAATAATAATAATAATAATAATAATAATAATAATAATAATAATAATAATAATAATAATAATAATAATAATAATAATAATAATAATAATAATAATAATAATAATAATAATAATAATAATAATAATAATAATAATAATAATAATAATAATAATAATAATAATAATAATAATAATAATAATAATAATAATAATAATAATAATAATAATAATAATAATAATAATAATAATAATAATAATAATAATAATAATAATAATAATAATAATAATAATAATAATAATAATAATAATAATAATAATAATAATAATAATAATAATAATAATAATAATAATAATAATAATAATAATAATAATAATAATAATAATAATAATAATAATAATAATAATAATAATAATAATAATAATAATAATAATAATAATAATAATAATAATAATAATAATAATAATAATAATAATAATAATAATAATAATAATAATAATAATAATAATAATAATAATAATAATAATAATAATAATAATAATAATAATAATAATAATAATAATAATAATAATAATAATAATAATAATAATAATAATAATAATAATAATAATAATAATAATAATAATAATAATAATAATAATAATAATAATAATAATAATAATAATAATAATAATAATAATAATAATAATAATAATAATAATAATAATAATAATAATAATAATAATAATAATAATAATAATAATAATAATAATAATAATAATAATAATAATAATAATAATAATAATAATAATAATAATAATAATAATAATAATAATAATAATAATAATAATAATAATAATAATAATAATAATAATAATAATAATAATAATAATAATAATAATAATAATAATAATAATAATAATAATAATAATAATAATAATAATAATAATAATAATAATAATAATAATAATAATAATAATAATAATAATAATAATAATAATAATAATAATAATAATAATAATAATAATAATAATAATAATAATAATAATAATAATAATAATAATAATAATAATGATGATATAAAAAATTTAATAAGGGACATTTTTTAATTTTATTTTTTTTAAGCGTAAATAATATACCAATTTATATATATATATAAATTTTTAATTAAATTTTAAATAAGAGGGTGAGTATTTGCAGCTCTTCGCATAATTTGATATCTAAATTAAAAAATTTAAATTCAAATTTTTCAAAAATTTATATTTAACTCCAAGTCTATATTATTACAATACAAAATATCAAAATGATATACATAAATACATACATACAAATTTTCTATCATATTATCTTTGTGGTAACACACATTATTGTTGACATTTACAACAAAAATAAAATTAAATCAAATAACGTCAAAAAAAAATATTATCTTTTATTCACATTTTTTGTTATTTTTTTATTTATTTATTTTTATTTTATTTTTGTTTTATTTTCAATAATAACATATTCTTTTCAATATACATAATATAAATGCAAGGATCTCAGTTGAATCAAAATTTTGACATCCTTCAATTCAATAATCAATTCACTTGTTCTTTTCTTCATTTCGCACTAAAAGTAAAATATTTTCCCCCATTTTCTTTTATTTTGATTCTAACAAAATTATTTTTAAAGTACGCCAAAAGTAAAAAAAAAAAAAAAATGGAAAAATAAAAATTTCACTTTTTATCGTAGAAAATCAAAATTAAATAAACAAAAAAAAATAAAAAAATTTTTTTGAAATGACTAACTGTAAATTTTATTTTTTTTTTTGTTTTTTTTATTATTCTAACAAAAGTATTCAAAATTGATTATTTTTTGTATTTATATGTATATATATATATTTTTATTGACAAAATAATATTTTATGCTTAAATTAAAATCCATTTATATGAATATCCTTTTATATCCTTTTCAAAAAACATGATAAATTTTCTTTTTTATTTACTTCATTTCTATACACAAATTCATATTTGTATACCACGAATTTTGAAAAAGAAAATTCGTATAAATTGCGAATTAAATTAATTGAAATGACAGTTACAAAATTCATTCTGTTTATACTAACACATTATACCCATATAATATACTAGTACAGTAAATATTTATTAAGTTGCTCTTTTTTGAAAAATGATGATATGAATAGTAATAATAATTTTATTTGTATTGGTATTTCCTATTTTACATTATATATAAAAAAAAAAAAAAATAAATTTGAAAATCAGGTCAACCACATACCAATTTAGAATAAGGTTTTCTATTTACAAAATTATAGGCATTTTTAAAATAAAAAATTGAATAACTTGAAAACAGTGGTACACCAACAAAAATTCAAATTGCTTTAGATTAAAGTCACATTTTGTGGTTATTATATTTATATATATATATATATATTTTTTTCTATATAAAATTGTTTGTGTAAATTTATAAATAACTAAAATTTATATAAAATAAAAATAATTGAAATTTCTATTCATTTCCTTTTATTTATTTTTTTTTTTTTTTGCATTGTAGAGTGATCCACTAAAATCAATATACCCTTTCTCTCCTACACAACACCACTTATTCAGTTTCAATAGAATTTGAAAATTGCCTAAAAGTAATGATTAAAATCTTCTTGTCTAGAAATTTATTTTATGCTTTTTATTTTTTTTTTACTCTAAAGGACATTTATATAATAATTTTTTTTTTCTGTTTTTCTAAAATCGGAATTTTTCAGTTTAAAAATATAATTATTTGATTTTCCATTTTATTTTTTTATTTCTACTACACTACATTTTTGTTGTTGTTTTGGTTGTTGTTGTTGTTGATTTTAAGTTTTTTTTTATTTTTACTTTTTTGATTTTATCGGAAAAGCTAATAAGACACGTAATTTAGTCTACGATTTGTGATGAAGTAAATGGAAATTTTTCTATTTTTCGTTAGGTATTGTCGAATTTAGTTTAGGGCTATTTTAAAGTAACTGTAAGAAATTTGTGAGAAAAAAAAAATAAATTATTTTAAATTTTGAAATATTTTAAAAATATAAAAAAAAAAATTTGAAATACCTGAAAACATAATAAAAAAAATTTATTTTATTTAAATTCCAACACAGTATGCTTAGTATTAGCATAAAGGCTTTAGGTAGTTGAAATGAAGATTCTTATTAAATTTTAAAAAAATAATTTTGAAGAAAATAAGTAAATTTTTAAGAAAAACTTAACAAAAAAAAAAAAAAAAAAAAAAAAATTTAAAAATGTCTGAAGATTTTAATTCTTGAAATTTGTTATTTTAATAAAATTCGTTTAACGCTTAAATTTTTCTTGTGAAATATAATTTGAATTGAATATGATTTTGAATAATACTAACTGAAAATCAAAATAGCTATATACAGCCGTACCGGTGAATTCGATCCAATAAAAATCGAGTATTCGGTCGTAAATTTTCAACCGGCGAATACGATTTAAAAAAAAATTCGAATATTTTTGATCGAAAATTTTCTCATTCATAATTTTATAATATTGTGTATTTTGTATTATGTGTATTTTAGTAATTTATTTCTAAAACAGAAATCTAAATTTATTTTTTTAATTTGAAATTTGAACTTATTTGACATAAAAGTTATTACATTTCGTTATATTTCTTATTTGATTACATTTTTTAAAATGAGTACAAAATTACTCTTTCCATCGAATTCACCGTTAAGCAATTCTCATCGAATCAAATCGAGAAATTCGAATAATTTTATATCAAATCGAATTCACCGGTACGGCTGATAGAGTAGTGTGTGGGATACTAAAGAAAGAGATATCTATTAATTAACATTTTTTTAGTAGTTTCAATTCGTCTAATTTCAATATTTTTATTAAGATTTATTTTATAAGTTCATTATTACTAACGTTACTGATATTATCCAAATTTAATTAATATATTGCAGACTAAATCATCTTTAACAAAACAAAAATTTCGCATGTAGTAGGTTATAGTAAAAATTGCAATACCACATTTAAATGCATAAGAAAGTATTTAATAAATTTTGCTATGTTAACGTCAAGAACTGTCAATATTTTACTAAAAAAGGGTTAAATTGTTTCAATTGCAAAAAGACGAATAAGACTAGGCGCAAACATGCAATTTAAATTTTGCAACTGTGTGATTGCAATTTGTCTTCTATTAGTTAATATTGATTTTATTAGACTAAATTTGCATGTCTGTGCCTAGCCTGAAAAAAATTAATAAAGCTTAAAACGCTTTCAACGAGTCTGTTTTTGATTTGAATTGATTTGATTTGATTTGATTTGATTTGATTTAATTTATTTTAATTTAATTTAATTTAATTTAATTTAATTTAATTTAATTTAATTTAATTTAATTTAATTTAATTTAATTTAATTTAATTTAATTTAATTTAATTTAATTTAATTTAATTTAATTTAATTTAATTTAATTTAATTTAATTTAATTTAATTTAATTTAATTTAATTTAATTTAATTTAATTTAATTCAATTTGATTTTATTTGATTTGATTTGTTTTTGAATGGATTTGATTTGATTTGAAAAATGGTCATATTTATCAGTAAAATTTTCTCCGCATTAAAAATCGCATAAAAAAGTGCTATAAATACATAATTATGAATACAACTATTTTAATTTAAACTTTATTGGCCTATTGCAATTTAAAAAAAAGGCAAAGATAGAAATATGTCTGAACGAAAGTAATATAATATATTATTATTATAATTATATTTGTATTTTGTTTCAATAAATTTGGAAAATATATATTTATCTCTCTCTTTCATTGTTAATATATGTTTTTTTTTTGACAATTTATTGTAGTAGTAGATGAAGTGAAAGTTTCTGGAACTACGTTGGAACTTAGCTGGAACGTTTTTATTACACACCCAGCTACGTTCCAACATAAGGTTTAGCCACCAAAAAATGTTCCCCATTTTGGTTCCAATCACGTTTCAAACACATACCGGATTAGTTCCTATCACTCGTTACAGTTACGTTATTGTAGAAAAAGAAGTAGCAAGGCACGTGTCAATGTAAAAAAATGCTACTTGGGTTACAACGCTTTAAGCCAGTCTCTTTTTGAATTGATTTGATTTAATTTAATTTAATTTAAGTTAATTTAATTTAATTTAATTTAATTTAATTTAATTTAATTTAATTTAATTTAATTTAATTTAATTTAATTTAATTTAATTTAATTTAATTTAATTTAATTTAATTTAATTTAATTTAATTTAATTTAATTTAATTTAATTTAATTTAATTTTATTTAATTTAATTTAATTTAATTTAATTTAATTTAATTTAATTTAATTTAATTTAATTTAATTTAATTTAATTTGATTTGATTTGATTTGATTTGATTTGATTTGATTTGATTTGATTTGATTTGATTTGATTTGATTTGATTTGATTTGATTTGATTTGATTTGATTTGATTTGATTTGATTTGATTAACAAATTAATAAGCGCTTAAAATTATTTCAATCAGCCTCTTTTTATTTGTTTTGATTTGATTTGATTTTATTTTATTTTATTTTATTTTATTTTATTTTATTTTATTTTATTTTATTTGATTTAATTTAATTTAATTTAATTTGATTTGATTTGATTTGATTTGATTTGATTTGATTTGATTTGATTTGATTTGATTTGATTTGATTTGATTTGATTTGATTTGATTTGATTTGATTTGATTTGATTTGATTTGATTTGATTTGATTTGATTTGATTTGATTTGATTTGATTTGATTTGATTTGATTTGATTTGATTTGATTTGATTTGATTTGATTTGATTTGATTTGATTTGATTTGATTTGATTTGATTTGATTTGATTTGATTTGATTTGATTTGATTTGATTTGATTTGATTTGATTTGATTTGATTTGATTTGATTTGATTTGATTTGATTTGATTTGATTTGATTTGATTTGATTTGATTTGATTTGATTTGATTTGATTTGATTTGATTTGATTTGATTTGATTTGATTTGATTTGATTTGATTTGATTTGATTTGATTTGATTTGATTTGATTTGATTTGATTTGATTTGATTTGATTTGATTTGATTTGATTTGATTTGATTTGATTTGATTTGATTTGATTTGATTTGATTTGATTTGATTTGATTTGATTTGATTTGATTTGATTTGATTTGATTTGATTTGATTTGATTTGATTTGATTTGATTTGATTTGATTTGATTTGATTTGATTTGATTTGATTTGATTTGATTTGATTTGATTTGATTTGATTTGATTTGATTTGATTTGATTTGATTTGATTTGATTTGATTTGATTTGATTTGATTTGATTTGATTTGATTTGGTTTGATTTGATTTGATTCTTTTGGCGGTTCGTTGGTTCACATTATATACTTCTTATATACACAAATAATGAAAGCTGTCTATGAGAATTATTTAAAAAAAAATATTTATTTTACAAACAGAAGTTTGATGATTGTTAAAAGCTTTAACATTCAGTGAAAATATACTCATTTATTTATTTGCTTATTTATTTATTTAAACAGTGGATATACAGATAAATCTGCAAACGAACTACAAATCCGAATGTTAGCCTCTCTTTAATTTTTTCTATGATCATTTTCTACAATATATTGAAACAAAATGTACAACACTTTAAGTAGTTTCATATAGCTACAATTAATACCTTATTTTTACATATACAATCAAATTGTGTATGTTTGTCAAATTCGCCCATCGCGAATATACAGATTTTTATTGAACAGAAACATCATTGCTGTCACAATGAATATTTTTAGTAATGCATTTGAATGTATTTTTTCCATTCTGAACAGCTTTGTAATAAAATATTATTCCTCCTTGTCTACTACCTATTATTACGCACAACAACATCACTTCCACAACATTTATATCGTACAGTTCAAACGCAATGACATATTTTAAATATTTAGTATCGTAAAATGTCATAAAATATTCCAAGAATTCATAAATATTTTATAAATTCATAAATTTTATTTGATTAATATATATCCTCTCAAATTGTTAGCAGCTATGCAAAAGTAAAAACAAATTTAATATTAAAATAAACAACACCCTCTAACATCCTACTAGCACAATTTATTTCACAAAATTTGATTTCATTTTTTTATTTTTTTAATTTATTGCATATGATTCTAAACATAAAAAATCAACCAATGTTATGACGTACCTATACAAGGCATTTTTTGTGATGTAAATATGTATAGCTATAAAACAACAATATATTGTCACAATATTCTTTTTAATATTATTATTTACATTAAATATTATTAAATTGGTTTTCCGTGTATAATATACTTACTATAAAAAAAAAAAAAGAAAACAAATCTATAAATTTAATTTTTACTATGAAAATCTCTTCATAATTTCTAAAGATATTTTTTTTTTTAATATTTTATTATCTCATATAAATTTTAAAAGCGATAAAAAAAACGTTATTTTTTTTTGTGGAAAATTTTTGACTTTTCTTTTTGTTTTTTTGTTTTTTTCTTTTGTTTAATATTTAATCGAGAGTAAAACATGACATCATTGATCATAATAATCGACATAATATGTGAATATTACCACTTTTTTGTCAATTTAATATATAATTTTATTAATAATGTATATATATATATATATATATATATATGTATATATATAAACACGTATCCTAGTAATAAAAAAATGTTAACAATTCACTGTTTATTTTTATTTTTATTGATTTTGGAAAAAAATTATAAGCAATAAAAGAAAATTAAAAACCATTATCAAATTGTGACCTAATAAAAACGCAGTTTTTTTTCTTATATATTTTTAAAGAATCTGTTCTTGGTGTATCGTTTGTTATTAAAAAAACAAATACATAATGTTAAATATTATTTTTTTAATTTTTCACACTGGTATTAATATTTGTAAAAAATAAAAAAAAAAACAAAAATAAAAACAAGCAAATAATAACTAATTTTAATTTTATCACTGATGAATAATAACTAGATAGAAAATATGAAAATTAGCAATCATTTGCCAAACTGTGAACAATATTTATTCGTTTGCTTATGTATTTGTTCAGTTGTGTGTGATTGCTTAGTAAAAAGAGAGTAAACTTCTTAACATAATAAATAAATTTAATTTAAGAATTTTTGATTATTAATTTTTCATTGGTAATTTAATTTTTATTTTATTATTTTTTTTTCCCCGTCTTTTAAGATATTTAAATAAAGTTAATACGATGAACAGGATGAGATAATTAGATCAAAAATAGAAAATTAATAATCAATCAATTTAAGGATATAGCTACATAGGTATAGATAATACGTTTTTTAAAGGTGGAATAAATTATGTTAAAACGGATTTTTAATATAGTATGTATGTATTGGTAAAAGTGTTTGTACACACAATTCAATGTGTAGCATTAATTTAATAATGTATAACTATTCAAAATTAAATTTTTTTTTTTATATAAATATTCAAGTCAGTTAATTATCTGGGTGGGTTTATTAGAAAAAAAATATTCAATTATTTATTTACAGTTCTATATATTGTTATCAATCATCTGGGTTTTATTACAGACTTTGATTTAGATAGCAGTGTTTTTTTTTTCTTGATTATGGTCATTGTTTTGAAATGGTTGATAAATTTTAATTTTTTAATTTAATTTTACTATTTTAATTATTTTTATACCAATCTAAAATCAGCAAAATATTTATTCTTAGTTATTACAAGTAACTGTAAATGTTGATTGATATTACAGCCACTTGTCATTGACCAGTGTTTTTCTTTTACTACAGTTTTGAATTTTTCCTCTAGAAATTTTGTTTTAAGATTTACCTTACATTTTAGTAGTATATCGCATTTACCTGTAATTAAAGAAAAAAAAATTGATTAATATAAATAATATAAAATATTAAATTTATAATATTTAATTAAATAAAAATAAATTAATTGTTGAAAATAGTTGAATATTTATTTTTAATATTATTTAATATGTTTCCCAGACAGATACGCGTTAAAAACCTGTTCAGTGTTTCGTACTAAGTTCGTACTCGATTTCTAAAAAAAAAAAAATTATTATATGAGTGTAGTAGAATCAAAACCGATACATTTGACTTTTTTAAAAAACTTTAACTAATGATTGGATAACATTTTTTTGACTGAACTTTAATGTTATTTATTATTAAAGTTGTTTCAAAATCAATTTTTCTTTTAATTAGAATTTGAAAAACGATAGTTGAATCAAAACTAGTACATTTGCAACAATTTTCAGTTGAATCGAAACGTAACATTTACATGTAAAGAAAATATTGCAACAAAATCAGTCTTTTGCAGTACTAAATACATATAAAACCATCATAGTACTATTTTAAAATTAATTATTTTACTGTTTAGCTATCTGATATTATTTTTGGCGCGAATTTCATTTTAAAAGTAATATCAAAGTAAATAAGTGCTTAAGTTTCACAAAAAATTTGATTTGTATGACCCTAAAATTTCTCAAGATCGGTTTATAATTGACTGCATACAAACCTGTATACCGAGAAGAACTTCTGGATCAGAAAAGGCACCAAAAAATGATGTCACAAAATTTTATCATCTGTTTGGGTTTGTTTATCAGCTTTCATAAATATTTTGCAAATAGGAAAAAGTCGATTTCGTAGAATATGCAAACGTTTCATTACAAATAAGACAATACCAAAGGAAATCCGAGGCGGAGATCGGAAAGAGGCTGTTAAAAACTGTATGTTCATGATACACACTACTGCCGCTTTAAATCTACTAATAGACAATATTTTACAGGGAATTGCCCTGAAATCGCATGTACTCTATTAAATGTAATGATAATGAGGATCATAAAGAGTTACAAGTAAAAAAGTAGTTATTTCAAAATATTTTAATTTCAACATTAGTTTTAAAACGCCTTCAACAAATCAGTGCTCTAAATGTTTACAGTGTAAAGAAATGTTTACAGCATTTTGGACAATCCTGGCAGAGACAAAAACAAATTAAAATTTTACAAAAGGTATTTTTGCCGTGAATAATAATTATTTAAATAATGATAACATTGCTGATGACGATTAATGTGATCATTTTTTTTAAGATAATATAGATTTAAAAATTTAGCTCTAGAAGGACGATTAATTTTATTTTTATTATTTTTTTTTTTTTTTATAATATGTTTCTTGATATAAGAATTTGACTTAAAACCAACAATGTGTTATGTGCTATTCGCTCAAACTGAATTACTGAGCATTTCTGTTTTTTAGAATATAAATTAAAAAATTATTTTTTTAACAAATTGAATGAATTATTTTATTTTTGATTCCTAATCTTTTTATTTTATCGAACATGATGATAGTTGCAACAAAATAAGCCATACGCACATGCAGTGGTAACAAAATCAAACATTTGCAAATAGTTGCAACAAATTGAATCATTTGCAAAATTAATACTTATGTTTAAGCTTCAATATTCATTTTGTTTTTAATTTTTCAATACAAATAATATTTAAATCAATTATTATAGATAAAATAACTTAAAAATGGTATAAATTAATTAAAATAACAAAGAAAACGTTTTTTGCATTTTTCTCAAAATTTACTTTAACGCAAATGTATCGGTTTTGATTCTACTACACTCATATTATAGTTTCCGTCATATAGATTTATTTGTAAGTTAGACGGAACATTTCAATACATATATACAAATTGCTTTGGTCTATTTTTTTAATCCATGTCTATCATGCTCATCCTTTGCATGAAAAATCTTATATATTAATACGCTTAAACGTCTGTTAAACTTTTCACAAAGCTTTTACAACACAAAGCTTTCTTCAACTAGATTAGACAACTTTATTAGAACTATTACGAATTACGATAGTGTGCAAATTTGATTTTAAAGACATAAACCACAAAACAATAAAACCAAATAAAATCAAAAACAAATTAAAATTAACCTAAAAACAATTCACCTATTGAGCAATAGTATTGATTCTAACTGATTATATATGAATTAATTTAAAAAAAAAAAAAAACAAAGTAGCAAAGACAAAAACCGAATTATCAGAATATTATTATTATATCGAATTATAAAAACAGCTTTGTTAAACTATTACGATATTACGATATTACAGCAAAAAAACTTACCGGTAAAACAAATAGTAAATTTAGAAAATATATTTTTGACCTTATGTTCAGAAATTCCAATAATTGAAATTTATTTATTTTATTAACAAATAATTCAAAAGTATAAATTCAAATGCGCAGTAGCATTGAGTAAATATTATATTGTACATGGAGAATCATAAACCGAAATTTACGATCTGCTAAGAACAATAAAAACAAAATAATATGTTATGACATTATTATCAAGCTCCAATTCGATACACGGCAAATTTAGTACACATAATAATTAAAAAAACTTTAAAAAGAAAAATTACAGACTACCCTTACCTACATCAGAGACCCTATCGGGATAACAATATATCAATAAAAACTGTAGAATAAGAAAAAAAGCATAATTACCTATTGGCTTTACCCCTAACTATTATAGTCATAAGCCGTCAATAAAAACTGAACAATAAGAGAAAAAGCATAATTATTGACTTTACCCCTAACTATAATAGTCATAAGGAGTCATATGATATCATATGATACTTCGTTAAATAACCTATATGATTCGATATGATTTAACAAAGTCGTAACCAATCATAACCTTTACTATAATGGTCATATCTAATCATACCAAAACATCAAAACCAAAATTTAAAAGAAGTGAAATAAAAATATAAATTCTATAAATAAATGTTTTTGTTTTTTATTTTGAGTTTTGAAATAGTTTTCTGAGTGTGGTATGTATTTAGTTTAAATGCATTTAATTTCACATCTATACTGCCAGCGACATCTCTGTTCGCCACATTTACCTACATATGGCTATTTTAATGTGGGTGTGGTATGTAGTTAGTTTAAATGCATTTAATTTCATATCTATACTGCCAGCTCTATCTATACATACATCTCTGTTCGCCACATTTTGCTGAAATGTACGTCTCCATTAATAGTATTTGTTAGGGAGCATTTAGACATCAGATTTTGTTTCATGAAAGTTTTGTTTTACTTATTTTTATTACATTTACAAATTTTATTGCAATTACATCAAATTTTATTTCAAAAGTTTTAATTACATATCTCAAAGATAAACAAAAATAGTTGCAAATTATACTATATTTCTTCATGCAAAATCCACTTTCTAAACTTGCAAAATACGAAGATACGAAGAATATGCGTTACGAGTACTAATAATAAATACTTATAAACAAATATAAATATACAGTGTAATTTCAGAACATTTATGAAATATAAGTATTTAAATAGTAAATCAATTGTTCTAAGTATTTGTATTGTTAATAATAATCAACTTTCGAAAAACAAAAATGCCTGTCGAGTACTATTATTTAAAAAAAAAAAATAAAAAAAAATTCTATAACAAAGTCGGATGTCAAACTTTAATGAACATCATTTATACGTTATAAAGAAAATTCAAAAACGTATAAACGCAGCCTTATATAACAGTTTTCTTCAAAACTATTAGCGGTCAAAATTAATTTATAGTAAATAAATAAATACCTAAATAAAAATTTAAAAAAAAAATAGTTATAGATAGATCAAACAATATTGTAAATTACTAGCTATTCCCATCGTAACATTCGCCGGACTAGCATTAGCATTATAAATGAAACAATTTATTTTATTTATTGATTTTCTTTATTTTCTTTATTTTCTTAAAAAAAATCAATGTTTTACAATTATAGTAAGGTAATAAAAAAATATGTAAAACATTGATTTTTTTTAAGAAGATAAAGAAAATAAATAAATAAAATAAATTGTTTCATTTATAATGCTAGTGCTAGACCGGCGAATGTTACGCCGGGAATAGCTAGTATATTTTTAATTTCCATCAAATATTTACCACACTTTAATCACATTTTTTCTAATTTTGTATATTAAATCTAATTTTTAACAAACTAATCATCATTATCAATTTGCTGTTACCCCATTCGTGAGGCATAGGGCGGAAATAAATTCTTTCCATCGGATTATATTTTCGGCAAACCACCATTACCACAAAAAACAATATGGGGGATAAAATACCCAATACAATCCTGCCTTACTGTCCTTGGCACACCTCGAAGCAATTTGTCAGCAGTCCACGATGTAAGATGCAACATCTTGCATCTTTGTAGGATCCTTTAAGAAACTAATTAACCATTTTTTAATTCTTCTATTCATTTCTACAATACTAAAAGACCATTCAATACGCTATCAAATTAAATTCTTTCATTTTAACACAAAAAATAATAATAATAAAAATTTAATTTCAAAAATAAATTTTTCACCCAAAATCATTTTAATTCAAAAAAAATTCTTTTCAACATGATTCATTTTTATGTACACATCTCAAATAATTTAAAGAAGTCATCCTTCAAATATCACTCAATAATTCATCTCTTGAGAAGTTTCTGTTTTTGCAAATAAAAAAAAGTCAAAACCCAAAAAGGATATTCGAATAAGCAGAAAAAAAAAATCTCCAAAAATATCTCGTCACAATTTTATTTTATTTTTTGTTATTATTTATTATTTCCTATAAAGTTTTCATTTTCCGGGTCCTCTATTTATTATTGTATTATTGGTATATTTTATATTTTTCATCACTTATACAAATATTAAAATTAAAATATCATTTAGAGTAAAAGAGACAAAAGAACAAAATATTTGATATTTTTTTGGTTATTTTAAATTCTGTATCTCTTATCTGTTTTATGTTACAAATTCTCAAGTGAAATTTTTAATGTAAAAAAAAAAAAAAAAAAAAAAACAAAAAAAATTAAAGTAAAAAGTCTTTACAAAAAGGATGAAGAAAAAAAAAATTTCATTTTTAGAAAAATAAAAATCAATTTTCAATGAATGAATTGAATGTCAAGGATGAACAAATTGAATCCTGAACAATATATATACAGTTATTGTTAAACTATGATACGAAATTGCTGTTTTGAAACGAATTTTTATATTGTAACTGATTTTTGCAACAAATCTGCGATTAGAGTAATATCAATAGAATTTTTATGTTGTCCAGTTCAACAGTTTTAATGGAATCATTTCAAGTATAGTATCCTGATTGATTTTTTTTTTTTTTTTTTTTACTTTTGTTTTTGTAATAAAAATGACATTTACAGAAATAAGCAATACCAATTTTTTTAAAATCACATTCTAGGATATTATAACAACAATACATATACAATATTGAAACATTTCATGTAGATATTAGAAAATGAACCATAAAAAAAAATTAACTAGCTATTTTAAAACTTATCTAAATTGAAATTAAAGTCAATAACAATGAAGTAAGCTACTGTTTCCAATTTCATTGTTTATGAATGGCGTATTAAGTTACAACAAAAAGATAAAAAAAATCATCCTTTAGAAAATTTATTCATCTAAAATATCCAATAAATTTTGAAAACTCTTATTTTCATTTAACTTTTGAAGTATTCAAATTATTTTCACCCTCTCAATTCAATCATGAATTCTATTTACAATTGAAATCCTTTAGTACAATATCAAAAAATATTTAACAACAACAACAAAAAAACAAAATCTCATTTACATTGCATTAAAAATTCATCAAAAATTAAAATGACCTGTTAAATCACTTCTTCTGCAATAAACAGGATATTCTATAAGTTGAAAACTGAAATGATTTTCATGTTTTGCATTCTTGTAACTTGTACATACATATTAATTCTCTCTAGAGGAATTATTCTGCAATACAAAATTTATTATAGATAGAGTTATATTATAGATAACCTATACCTATACCTATATCATAATATATATATATAATATAATATATATATATATACATATCTATATATATTATATATATAATATATGTATATGTATAAGGATAATATATACTTACTTAATATATAATATTATATGGAGGCGAGAAAAAGGACTAAATATATCCTTGAAAATAATATTACAATATTTATATCGAAATACAAGTAAAATATACGCAAAAAAAACAACTGAATAGAAAATAAAAGAAAATTTCACAAGGAAATTGCTTACAAAAAAAAAATAAAAACAAAAAAAAAATATCTAAGTGACATTCTGATTGACTATATGGTACTGATGTATATATGTGTGAATTTTATTGAATTCGATCGTCCTACAATTGTTTTGTTAGTTCTTTATGTATAATTTTTTTGTTTTTATTTTTTTTTATGTTGTTGTTGTTTTTTTTTTTTTTATTATATTTTAAATGGAAAATATACATTTCGTTTTTGATTCGAATGAATGTGTATATTACAGATAGATAATATTATCAACACTTGAGTATACGGTGTTCACCACAAAATGATTAAAATAATGAATGTGTATTAGGTGTTACCTACACTCTGCAGTAAGGAATTTAATTTACTTCTGTATTATTGCGATATAAATTGGACATTATGTATATAATGGAATGTATTGTATTGCATGGATCAGTTTATTTTAATTTTATGAATTTACTATAGTTTTTATAAAAACTTGTTTTCTAGCGTTAGAGTAAAATTTACTATGTTCCATAGATATTGATCGGATTGCATCATTGGTATTGGTATTTTGAGCATTTATTTATTTATCAAATTACTGGCTTCCATTGGCGTAACATTTTTTTGTTATAAAAACAAAATTATTGCTATAAGACTCCCATATGACTCCCGATAAGAGCTAAAGGTGTTATAATGATGTTTTTATGGGATTAATGGGATTAATACTGCTATTAGAATGTTCTTATAGCAATTGCGGGAACTGTTATAATAACATTTTAGACTTATGTCTCAAATTGTCATATAAAATCCATAAAATTATTATTTTAAAATAAAAAATTATATCTATCTCACTCTCGCATAACATAAATTTTTTTCAAATGAATTTCTCTTTAAAACAAAAGACTAAAGCATTTGTATACTAATTTTATAATAATATTACAGCAATTGCTCCGGTACCTTATAGGAATCTCAATTTTAGTGCTATAACGTGTTCATAACGTTTCGCAACAATTGAGGGGCACTCAAATTAACACTAATAATGCTATGTGTGTGTTTATAATAGTCTTATAAGCTTGCGCAAGAGTCTTATAGCAATAAATTTGTTGCGTAGGTTATCAACTCATTAAACTACTGCTATTGTCATTAACTAAGCCTTCTTAAATAGAATAGTTTCATTTTATTTAAATTGTCACCAGATTATACTCTCAATTATTTTTTGTTATTTATTTTATCCCAATACCAAAGGCGCGGTACTGGACCAGATCGAAAAACATATAAAGCATTTTTTTTTTGCTTCTTCGAGAATCGAACTTGGGACATTTCGGTTGAAAGGCAGGTGCTATACTTACTGCATCACCCAGTGTGTAATTTATTATGTTTTACCGTTATGTTGCCATTCTGATACTGATTATAGTTTTTAAAAAGTTTATATTGTTTTGATTCTAATAATATTTGGTTATTTCTGATAATTTCTGATTTTACGCATCCCAATTACATTACAGATTGGCGCGATAATATTTGCAGACAATACAACTTTAAGTATATCGCAGACTCAAGCAATTAAGCAACTTCAAAAAGGGATGGACATAGATGGACATATTATTGGAAAATTAAGCTGAACGAAGAAAAATCGGTTCGAAGCACGATCGCAAAAGTATCTTATTTTTTGTCGTAGAATCAAAATTTACATAAAAAAGTACCCTTTCCCATTTAAAAATGTCGATTTCGGCCAATTTTGGCGAATCTTGGTCTTAAAAACCTTTTTCCGGCCCTTCCTGGAAGTTGAAAATATCGCCAATCGATAGAGATTTTTTTAAATTTAAAATAACGGTTCCTTCCCCTCTTAAAAAGCTGATACGCATTCTCTGGAACACCTGGTAAAAGTAGTAAAAAACTCTCAGAAACAGAAACAGTGAAATGTAAAATTAAATCTTTATTCGCACGTTAACTGGAAGCATCACGTTAAGCAAAAACTATGTATTATAAATCAACCAAAAAACAAGAAATATGTATTGGTTAGTAGCGGAAGACTACAGTCGATTTAAGCCTATACGCTAAACTGCAAATATACAACAGTATATCTAATAAAGCCCATCTGAACTTTTGGCAGCTACCCCTTTGGCGTTGTATTAAAAAGTCTGACTCAAAACAAATTCCTCAGATTGAACGCGAATGCCTTCCGCTGTCATTCGAATCAAAATCCATTCACAGAGATCTGGAAACAAAAACCATTTACTAAAGTCATTTACAATTATATTATCAACCACGCTAGGTAGATAACTATATAGTGCATTATATATATTTTTTATTTAATTTAATAATACATAACATTATCATTGGTATTGGTATTTCGAGCATTTATTTATCAAATTTCTGGCTTCCCACGTAACACCAAATTAATTGGCTAAGACCAAATATATGAAGAACGGAAGCACGGAAACAAGACGATCCGCCCAAAATATAACAATAAATTATTATAACTTTGAAGGAGTAAATAGTTTTATATATCTAGGTGCCTTAATAAATAATAAAAATGACATGCATCTGACAATTAATGATAGGATTCAAGCAGCACAAAAATGTTTCTACGCACACGAAGGTCTTTTCAGGTCAAAAATTTTAACCAGGACAATTAAATTAAGAATGTACAAGACCACAATACAACCGGTCGTAACATACTGATGCGAAGCATGGACTATGACAATTAGTGACGAAAATAAATTGAAAGTATTCGAAAGAAGAATACTGAGAAAAATATTTGGTCTCAAAATAAATGACGATGGTGAATACCAAATCAGATTAAACGAGGAGCTAGAAGCACTAATTGAAGGACACAATATTGTTAAATTTATTAAGGCACAAAGATTAAGATGGGCAGGTCATGTGATGAGGATGAATGATCAAAGGATGCCAAAAAGAATATTAGACGCAGTACCGTACCGCAATACAAGAGCAAGAGGTAGACCAAGATCACGATGGCTGGACGAAGTCGAGGGCAACTGTCGAAAGATTGGAGTTAACGGATGGAGGACAGTTGCACAAGATAGAGCAGAATGGAGGAAAGTTGTGGACGAGCTTAAGGCTCACCCCGAGCTGTAGAACCAACAGATGATGATGACATATTTTATTATTTGTTATTTAAATGGTTGGCGCCAGCTACCTGTTTATTATCATGGTTTGAACAGCAAAGGGAGAGTTAAAATATTCCGCAGATATAATACAGTTACTATTTGGCGATGAGCAATCTACTTTTGTCTGCCAAATGCACTACATAGTTAATAATGGCTACCGACATTAGGGCGACACACTTAGACCAGTATAGTAAATTATGATACATCAAACACTCTAAAAACAGATTAATTCATCATATGATGTTTTCCAAGGCTTTGATAAAGTGCGGCATGAGGGAGTTATTTTAAAGCTGCATCGTATTCTATCCAAAGCCTATGTCAAGGTAATAGCATCTTACTTAGCAAATAGAGTATTTCATATTACGCAAGGGGAAGATTACTCTACGCTAAGCAGTATACATGTAGGAGTACCACACGGGAGCATTCTGGGTCCCATCCTATATTTACTCTACACCAGTGATATCTCAGAACTAGAAGGTGAACAACGATGGCAACTTTTGCAGATGATACTGCAGTATTAGCGATTGCTAATAATATAAGCGAAGCAACAAATAAATTGCAACAAGCATACAACAAAATTTCCTTGTGGCGCAAAAGGTGGAGAATTAAATTAAACAAATCAAAATTCACACATGTTAATTTTACAAACAAAATAATAGAGTCGCTCAGTCGCCTCAATAATTCCTAATGGGATTTTGATTGATCAAAGATATCTGAAGTAATAGAGCCAAAACTGTAATAATGGTTAGTCTAAAAGACTAGTTTTAATATAAAAAAAAGGATAGTAGTTTTTAGTGCTTTAAAGCGACACAGTCTTTCACTTCGTCCCCCCCCCCGGAAAATAGAACGATAAATGAAGACTCTTTTGATGATTTTCTTCTATCTGAAAAAAAAAAAAAATTCATCATAGTAATGTAAAGGCGAACGAGCTGTTAAACTGATAAACATAATATCAAATGACATAAGAAACCTGAAAAGGATAAAATCCCCTCGATCTAGTGGGATAGAATAAAAATATTGGAAGCAGAAAATATTATTGATTCCTTTAAATCAAGACAAACTAGGTGTTGATTTTTAAGCACACCTAGTAATAATTTATTCAAAAATGTAATAAAATTGTACTAAAATAACTTAAAAGAATGTAAAGAAAAAAAAAATTGTCCACATAATTTTGAAAGTAACTGTATATTATCATGTATTTAATATCCTTAGGGTTGTGAGTAGATATAAATAAAAATTACTATAAAAGAGTTTATTTGAATTGTTTTTACTACATTTTATTTTCTATTTTTTTTTTTTTTTTTTTTTTTTTTTTTTTTAAATATTTTCTATTCCATATAAAGAATTTTGATGTTGTGCAAGGCGAGTCGTTATGTCTCTTAAGAAGAATGTAGGTTATATTTTCAAAATATTTTTAAATGTTTACTGTAAATTATTAGTTTTGAAAATAAATGTTATTGACCTATAAAGTGATATTAGAAAATGCAATTTAGTTTTAGTTGAAAGGCAAGAATTTTTTTTTTTTACGATTGAAACTAGTAGATATTATGTACACTACACATATAGTTACCCTATAATTGTCAAAAGAATATCTGTAAATAGAATTGTTTTGCTTCTAATTCTGCTTTTCAGTTTTGATTTAATTTTTATATATATATATATAGATATATATATATACTATATATTATTTTGCCTTTCTTATAGATTACTTTAATTTGATTTCAATTTTTATTTCTCGTCTTGGGATTAAAGTTGTTCTGACTTTCTGTGTAGCACAGAACAAAAATGTATAAAAAGAGAAGAAAAGAAAAGAAAAAATTAAAGTGTAAAAATTTTAATTTAATGTTTTCTACAAGGAGTTGTATTTTCTTTTCTAAAAAACGTGTTTTCCAATTTAACTTAATAATATAAGAATTGAACGGATTCTCTAGAGCTTTGAAATGAATACGAGTATACCAAAGCTATTGAAATATTCAATTTTGTAATCTTAAAATATATATATAGATATATATATATATATATATATATATATATTTTACAAGCCAATATTTTATATATACCTATATATAACACATTTATTATATACATTAAAGTTTGAAAAGTATAGTTTTGTTATTAAACTTGTAAGTTATGATGGCTATTTTGAACAACAAAACATTGAACATTTGCAATGTCAGAATTTTGATTGTTTCATATTAAAATGCTATAAGAGAGAAAAATATATAAATTTAAAATGAAAACAAAAATTTTTTTTTTTAAAATTGAATTTCCAAAATAAATTGACTGTTAAATTGTCATTTTATTTGCCTTAGGTTTTTTTTGTTATCATAGGATGTTTGTGTATAACCATTTTTAGGTGGTGATAAAATATATCCGGATACTAAATTATTCGTACTGATGAATATCATGTCAAATTTTATTTTGATTTTGGTAAAAGGATAATGATATAGATATTGGTATGAATTATTTGGTTTGAAATTGAAGTACCTAAATGTTTTACTAGCTGTTAAGTTTGAATGGCTATTGAATAGAATGAAAAGGAAAAAGGATATTGTAAACATATTATTTTTATTTTTTTATATTTTTTTTAAGATTTTTATCACGTTTCTGATATTAGACTCAGTTGAGATATGACTTTACACTTTCGTAGAATAAAAAGTGTATCATATAATTTTAGAAAAGTTGAAAATTTAATTGATATTTAATTGATGGTATATATGGCAAGATATTATATTGCATTTCATAGGACATTACACTGCAATAAAATGAATTATAAGCCACATATGAAAAAAGTATACACATCCGACTTAAGACCATTATCCAAGGCATTTAATATGTTGATAGCCAGTAATCTGATAAATAAATGCTCGAAATATTGTAGATATTGTAGTTAGTACAAACTTGCTTTCCCGTACTTAATTAAGCACAAAAAGGTGATTCTATACCTAAGTTACAGTCAAAAATATAAAAAAAAAAAATACTTCTGGGGCAATTTTTTTTTTTTAAATACATAGTCAAAATTAAATATAGATTGAAACTATAGGTATGTTTTACTAATTTTATTAAATATAATCGATTTCGGTTATTACAACATCATCAGTCTTCTGATGCACGCCATCACCAGTCTTCTGATCTATACTGCAAACTCAGCAACAGTTGAAATGTTTGAACCTAATGTTTTGAGATGTATGTAAGAGAGCTACTTGTATGTTAGCCATGACTACTTTACGATAATTATTCAGAAAATTCATTTGATTAGTTTTGTTTGGATATAAAATAGATAAAAAAAGTTTAATTAAAATTAGTGAATGCTTTTTTATTTCAAATAGCTACCTCTATGGTGCAGAAAAGCTATGTGAAATATAGAAAAGCTAGTTATTGTAGATAGAAGGAACGAAAAGAGAGTTAAGGGAGATCGCTATGCTCTGAATAGAGGAAATTAAAGGTGAAAATAAAGCATTGAAGATAATATAGGGTCTTAGTATATGTAATAATTGATTTTTTTTTTAAATATTACATACTAATTCTTTTTTTTGCTGTCTGAAGCCTTAGTTACAGAATATTATGCATGTATATTCGTATAAACGACATTCACATATTCATATATTCGTATTCAAATATGTAATAACTGATTTTTTTTTAAAAATATTATATACTAATTTTTTTTTGCTGTCTGAAGCCTTAGTTACCAAATATTATACATGTGTATATTCTTAGAAACCAAATTCACATTCACATATTCGTATTCAAATATGTAATAACTGATTTTTTTTTTTTAAAATATTATATACTAATTTTTTTTGCTGTCTGAAGCCTTAGTTACCAAATAGTATGCATTTATATTCGTAGAAACCAAATTCACATATTCTCGTATTCGTATATTCAAATACATTATAAAAAATGTATAGCAAATGATAATATCAACTAACACAATTATAACAACAATAATAATGAACAAAAAACAGTTAATTATTATAAATGAGAAAATGAGAATTGAGAGAATAAATAAAAATGTTTTTTTTAATGTATTATGAAAGTAGGTGTAGGTAGATATATATTGAAAAATATTAATGCATTATGATGAGAGATAATATATTATGTTTCATTTACATTATTGTTGGTGTTTTGAGTTAATAATTAAATTATAATAATGGATGCAACATAATATTAGATAAATAATTAAAAGATGAGGAAAAATCATTGTTATTGGTATTATTGAAAGATGTATTTTTTTGTTTTGATTCATAGTATAATAGTACATTAGTTATTAATCCGTAAATTAGTTGAATTATATTATTTAACAAATAATATTTTTTTTTATTCTAAATAAGTAAAAAGATTATTAACTAGTTCTAATATTATTTTTATTATTGTTTTTACTTCTAATAAACATTCATGTCTGAAATAGGATTGAAACTTTTCTGATACACCCAAACATTACTAGATTAACAATGGCATTATACTATAGTTTTATTATATTTTTACTTACATAAAAATTATTTTTTTTCAAATATTTTTTAAAGATAAAGATTTTAGGATTTAAGTAGATTTTTAATTATTTTTTCATATTAATTAGAATTATTCACATTGCAAAGAAATTAACAAACAAATTATGACCAAATAAATTTTGAGTTTTATATTGTTTAATACATTATATTTTTTTAGTTATAATTACTTTTAAAAAATTAAAATTTTTCTTATCAATTTCATAAAATATATATATATATATATATATTTTTTTTTTTTTTAATTTATGTGAAAAGTTTTTACTCATTTACTAAAAAATTAAATTTAAAAAAAAAATTGTTATACTTTTTCTACTTATTCTTTTGTGTGTTTTTAAAACACATTATATTATTATATTCCAATTAGTCACATCACATATATATCCTAAAATACATTACACAAATTAATGTTAATATTATAATATATTTTTTATCATTATTTATAATAATAAAGTTATTTAAAATAAAAATAAAAAAAATATAATTTCAAACAAAGAAATAATACTAACTGTATGTACATATATATTTTCCATACTTAAATAATTACAATTTAATTTCCATCCATTTAACATTACAGAATTTACATTTAAATTCAAAATATACATCTACATACACATATAATTAAATTATTCAAAATATATTTGTACAAAATTAAAAATTCCTTTCGAAATAAAAATATTTTTAACTGTAGGTAATTATATTCAATACACATCGCTGCCATTAATTTGCTCAAAATATATAAAAATATATTTTTGCTTATTTTAATAGATATATTATTATATATTTTATATATATATATAAGTAAAATACCTCATCATCAATTTAACCAACACATTATATACAGTTAATATGTACATTTATATTTTGGTTCCAATTTTTTGATTGTCATGACTTTACCAATTGTTATGGCTGCGCGAGCGTCCATCACCAACCACCATTAGTGTAAAACAATAATTGGAAAGAAAATAATTGTATTTTCATTTAGGTTTTTCGAACATTCACTCATTACTATTCGTACATTTGAGAACAATAATTTTTTTTAAATTTATTTTTTTTTAGAATAAAATCAAAATTTATTCAAGAGTAATGGTAAGTACTTTTGAATATAAAAAAAAAAAATGTGTTTGAGGTCATAATTTCGATTTGAACATGAGCGAAAAATTTACATAATAAAATTTTTGAACAATTTATTATGAGGAATAAAAACTTAAATAAAACAAAAATTAATTTCTAAATGACTAATTGAATTTTTTAATATTAAAATGAAAATGAAAATTTGAGAAATAATATTTAATAAAATGGTGTAGTGAAGTAAGCCTCTGCTGTACTAGTATTTATTTGATTCAGTTTTTTTTTAAATGATGATTCTTCGCAAAAACAATTGAACCCCACATCAGAAAAGCATGGATAGCAGAGAATATCTCACCATCATGGAAGAAAGGAATGATTGTCAAGATACCTAAGAAAGGAGACTTGGCAAATTGCAGCAACTGGAGAGGAATCACGGTTCTATTCATAAGATAATAGCAATTATTATAAAGAAAAGATTAGAAGAAGTACTAGAACCAATACTACGGAAAGAACATGCAGGTTTCAGACCAAAGTGAAGCTGTGTTGACCAGGCAAATACTTTACGGGTCATAGTTGAACAATCAGTGGAATGGAATGCCCCACTATATCTACTATTCATAGATTTTAAGAAAACATTCGACACAGTCAAGAGATGCGCAATATGGAGAACACTTACAAAGAAGGGAGTTCCTGAAAAAATCATCAACATCATCAAAGCGATGTATAAAGGTGCAGAGACAACAGTTCAACACAGAGGTAACATCAGTGATCCATTCTACACCAATATAGGAGTTAGACAAAGATGTCCACTATCTCCACTTCTCTTCAACACAATACTAGACGACATTCTAAGAAAACTTTGCACTGGAATAAACGGAATAAAATGGGATCTCTTCGGCAACTTAGAAGACTTAGATTACGCAGATGGTGTATGCCTCATATCAAGGAATCAAAGGGACCTACAGAACAAAGTCAACAGATTACAGGAAGAAGCAAAGAAATCGGGACTGGAATTAAATATCGAGAAAACCAAGGCAATGAGGATAAACAACAGTGATAGTGAGCCAATAACAGTGAGTGGACAACAGATAGAATACATAGAAGAATTCAACTACCTGGCGAGCATCATAACATCAAGAGGAGGTACAACAGAAGATGTCAACAGCCGTATAAATAAGGCAAGAAGAACATTTGGGAGCTTAATGAAGATATGGCGGAGCAACCAAATATCGAGAACAACAAAGTTAACAATATTCAGAGCATGTGTTAAGTCAACATTAATATATGGCAGTAAAACATGGCTCACTTCGGTCAGAATCAAACAGAAGCTTCAAGTATTCATCAACAAGTGCTTGAGAATTATATGCAGAATATTTTGGCCGGCAAGAATTAGCAACGAGGATCTATGGATGATAACTGGAGAAGAGCCTATCAACAGAAAGATAAATAGGAAAAATTGCAAATGGATAGGTCATACACTAAGGAAATCAGAAAGTGATATAGCAAGATGAGCTCTAGAGTGGAATCCACAAGGACAAAGGAGACCCGGCAGACCATACAACACATGGAGACGCACAATCGATCAAGAATTAACAGTCAACAATTATACCTGGGACGATATTAAGGAAGTAGTACTCAACAGAGAGGAATGGAGGTTCACTAGCGAAGCCCTATGCTACTACGCAGAGTAATAGGAGAAAAAAAAGAAATTCTTCGTGTTTACAAAATGTGCTCTGATCACTTTAAACTAGCATTAGCAGCCATTTTAAACTTATATATTCGGTTTAAGAGTTTGTATAAGTCGAATGTATAAGTCCGATGAGTCCGATGTATTGGCTTTAACTTACATAAAGTCAATTTTTTTTTTCTTTTAATTTTCAATTTTCATTTAGTACAGTATTGTTTCTTCGCCATTATAGAAACATTAAAAAATATCAATAGATGTATATTAGGTATATATTATGTAGTTAAAACCTCGATAACAATACCTACAATATGTCCAGCACTGCAATAAGTAAATTGCAAACAAAAACTACCATACACACCGTAATCTGGTATAATTATTTCAAATAAGATCGCTACTTAACAATATGGTTAATATTTCTTGTTCGGAATATTTTTTGATTAATTTTATAGTTATTATAATGATTAAAATTCTTATTATTTAATTTCCCACAAACTTTATTTTTGAATTAATTTTAAATTTAGATTTTATTATTAAATTTATTATTCTTTGTATTTTATAACTGTTTTAAGATTTTACTTATACAACTACAGTTTTTATTCTATTCTCTTCAATGGTCCATCTGAGACTGAGTTTTAGTCTAACAACGGTGTCTTTCATTTATGTGCGTTCATAGTAACCGGCAGAAATATATCTTTAAAAAACACCATCTATTAGATCAATTACATAACTATATATATGATTTTAAAAATAACTGTAATAAGCCTACGTTCCGTTGAAATTCGGAAAATAATATTCGGTAATACAAAAATACTAATCAGGCCAATCAACCACTTTATTTATATTCGACTGAAAAATTTGTACAAAAAACTAATAATGTGCTTAAGTCAGTGAACGAGATATGACCGCACTACCCTATTCATATCATGCTGATATTGGGATAAACAACGTTCACAAAATAAAATGATTTAATAGAATAAACCCGTTTAATTAAAAAAATTGACTTAGAGAAAATTGACACTATGACAAGTGAAAAATTGATAAGCTTAGAGAAAAATTTACACTTGGAACAATATAAAATTTACAGCCTTGCAGAAAAATTGGCAAAGGCCTCAGAATCTCTTATAGTTACTTCAAATCACAAAAAAAAGTACAATATTAAAACAATAAAAAAAAATAAAATTAACGGAGTGTTTTGCATATCAAAACTACTTGAATTTATCAGTAATTCTAATAGTGTTTGATTATTTATGACAGCTCCTCTAGCTTGGATTTGAATGATTTCAAAATATTTAGATTTCGATTTAGGTATAGATGTAGAAATAAACTGATATGCGAATCATAAAAACTTAATCAAATTACCTATTATTTGTTTTGGTTATTCTTTATATAACATCCTACCGACTGCGCCATGTGATATTATTAAATACAACCACGTTGAGAATCTGATGACAAATGACTTTATTTATATTCTAATTAAAATTTATACTTGTATACTATGTGATATGTGTAAGAGCGAGACTAATATATTATTACAAGCTATTTAAATCTAAAAATAATTTACTTTAAAACTATAAAAGAACCAGAATTTGGACACGTCTAGAAGAGTTAGAAAATTTTTATGTATTCGCTGTATTTATTCTTGTTTGAATAATTTTTGCTTCCAATTACTTCCTACGAAGCCAAATATGGCTTTTTGAAATAATCATCAAGTTTTGGTATGTACTATGTATAAATATATATAACAAATCTTGATAGTCATTGCCAAAAGCCATATCATTTCAATAAGCCATGTATTTGAGTTAAAAAGTTAAGAAATTAATACAATTTTTACACACGCATAGAGATAAATATGACCATTAATATTGCTTTGAATACATTGTGGAAACGTGAAATGTAGTGTTATGAAGTATTGTTATGATCATAATTAGAATTGTCAAAATTATATTTTTTTCTTGTGAATTTAATAAATTTGATTATAGTGTGTAATGACGGGCGGAAAAATTAGAATTAGAGATACCGATGCGGTAAAGCATCGCATATGCATCTAATATGGTGCATTAAAACCTGTATTAAACAACATTACTACAACTGTATTAAATAACATTGCAATTCGCACTTCTAATACCCAGTCATTAGTACTCGATCCGACATATTTCAATTCCCAACAACAAAATTAATGGTGGAAAAAAAACGGTACTATATTTTCAAAATCTGTATGTAAAAAACTCAACCTGTTGCAATTACATATAAATATGCGTATATAATATAAAAATTTATTTATATATATATATATAATATACATATATATACATATATATATACCTATAAACTTTTGAAAAGTAACAAACAAAATATTTTAATTTATTTAATTTGCAAACAAATTTTTTTTGTTCTAATTTTTGTTATTACAATTTTGCTTTTAATTTTTTCAAAATTTGCATTTTTCAATTTTGCATTTTCTTTTACTTTACATTCATTGTTTTTGATTTTTTTTACTTTATATTTTTTATTCGAAAATAACTCATTCTTTCATTAAATTATCTTTTTTCTCTCTCTCTCTCTTTCATAGATCCATTAAAAAGTAATTAAAACAAAAAAAAAATTTCTCTCAGTTTTACTGTTAAGATGAAAACAAAAATGAAAATATAATTCTTACAAAATTACCGTTAAAAACAAAAAAAATAAAAATAAAAGAAAAGTTTTTTCATCATTCTTTTCACGAATTGGAGGTGGAATTTTCCAAATTACAAACATAAACAAATTTTCCGAAAAACAATGAAAATTGAATAAGCATAGCAAAGCAATGTAAATGAAAGTAGAAGAAGTTAAGAAAAAAAATTGGGATGGAGAGAAAAAATGAGATAGATAGATAGTGTTAAATGACAAAGATAGGAAAATAAATACAAAAGTTACTGTTATTTGTTTGTTATTTTTATTTATTTTTGTTTTTAAATTTTACAATCATGATGGTTTCGTGAATTGTCATTGAATTGAAATTGTACATTTTAACAAAACGTTTATTATGTACATTATCTACTGTTGTTGTTTAAATGAGTAATAATTTATTATTGTCAACAACTGAATAGGAGATAGAAATATTCCTGGACGGATAAAATTTAATAATATTCTACTTAGTGCAATCGTAGATATGTAGAAGTGGCCATTTCAGTTAGTTCTGGAAAACTAATTGGCACTTAATTGTGCCTTTTTGACATGACCAGGTCATTTGTTGTTATTCGTTGTTATAGTGGAACATTCGGTTATTTTTACTCTAACCAGTGAATCAATACTAGAGCTATCCTGTGTTATTACAAAAGTTGATTAGATCTGCGAATTGCAATGGTATAGACATAAATTTAATGCTATTTATAATTTGTAGTTGCTTTTATCCGCTCAGGCCAAACTGTTGATTAAAAATAACATTTTTGCGCCTACTTCTACTTCCTTTGATAGCGAAAGCGAAGCTCATAGACATTATTCCTAATTATTTTGTTTAATAATAATTGTTTAATTAATTTCTATGTTTTAAATTACACCCAATCATATTATTGACTGATCTGCTTCAAGTTCGAATATTTTTTTTTTAATTCAGTTATTTTCCGTTATAGAGCAATTATTAATTTTGTTTGTCGCTTGAATGTGTACCGATACTTTTTCCATTTACTCTACAAATTTGAAATTACTTAAAATCTACAAATTATTTACATAGAGTTATTTTTAGTAAAGTAAAGCTAGGCGCAGAAATGCTATTTTTAGTTTTGCAACTGTTTGATTGCACATTTGTGGTGCATTAGAGATTAGAGTTATGTCAAACCATGCACATCTGCAATTGGTTTTACGCATATACACTTTCAAATAACCTAATGAAACAAAAAATGTGGAATAAAACAGTTCCAAAATTAAAAATTCCATATCTGCGCTTAACCTAGAACTATTTATTCAAAAATTCTAAACTTTAATTATATTATAATAAGTAAAGGTAGGTAGATAGGTTTGGTAGGGGTATAGGTAATAATATAAAAGTAGGTAATAGGTATAGGATATAGGTATATGTAGGATATATATAGGTATAGGTAATAGGTATAGGTAGTAATAGGTGTAATAGGTATATATAAATATAGGTAGGTAATAGGTATAGTAAGTCTTCTATTGGTCATTTTCAAAGACAGTTTACAATTTATATCCATTCTGGAAGATTTACTCGGATATACAGTTTTAAGATATTATATTATAGCGCTACCGTGTTTACCTAAGATTATTAATAATAATGCTCACAGGTCTAAGTTCCTTTTATTTATCAATATTATTTTCTATTCTTCCAAATACACAGTCATATTATATCTTTCTTTATTTTTGTTTTGCTTTAACTGTAAATATTTACACTGTATTTTTTTAACTAATTTAAATATCACAATTAGGCTCGTCTGTCTCGGCACGGCTCAATAAATACTTGCAATTTATTTAAATATAACAATTTTGCTCATATATTATCCTCATGAGCCAATAAATATGAGTTAGTCTTTGAATTCAATGTATCTGAAGTACATTTTTTCAAATCTGATACTTTGCATATTTTGTATAACTTATTTTATAAACCTGGTATAAATAATAGTGTCTGGATTTTTATTTCTATTTCTATTTAGTAAATTATAAATTTTTGAAATAATTTTTGAGTAATTTATTATTACGTAATGAGTAAATTTGCAATTGCCAAAATTTATTATAATAATAACAAATTTCTGTAAAAAGTCTTTGAAATGAAATAATAAATTTTGAATTTTAATATGTATATTTTATTTTCGGTAAAATTGAAAAACAAATAAAACAAAACTTCGAAAATAAACCTCAAAATGAGCAAAAACAATTATTGAGTAGTACCTGAGTTAATATCAAATATAGTTTAAGCCCATCACATTGACATGCTGTTGGCAAAAATAGAAGAGGTAATAGAAATATTGAATAAACAAAATTGAATATAAAGAATCACCGGAAGAAGATCAACTGGGTCGAACTCCGATATAAACCACAGCTCCTAATGACGGTACAATTAACACATAATGACATATAAGAGGTCAACCTGAAAACAAAACGTAAAAAACTTGACGATATACAAAAATAAAAAATTATATATACTAATTTTGTTTTGCTGTCTGAAGCCTTAGTTACAAAATATTAGATCTTTTTACAAGATCTTTATACAATACACTTATTTACATATTCGTATTCATATTTATGTTATAAAAATGTCCAACAAATAATATCAACTAAAATAATTATTATAACAACAACAATAATAGTGCAAAAGAACTGTTAATTTATTATGAATGAATGAATGAGAATTGAGAAAATAAACCAATTTTGTTTTAATGTGTATTATGAAAGTAAGTCGAATTTAGTGAAAAATGTATTTTTTTTATTATTAATTTTAATTATAAAATATTAAATTTCGAATTGTTTGTAATTTCTTAAAATAAATTAAATTTATTGATCTTCTTTAATGATAGATGATACATATTTACTTTACAATAATATTGGTGTTTTGAGTTAATAATTAAATTAGTAATGTCTGAGACATTATTATATAATTAATAGATTTATATATTTTCAAATAGTCCCAAATAGAGTTAATTATCTTCGCTTTAATTAACTCTAATAAAATATATTTTATTATATTGTATTTTAATATATTGAAATAACATTAAAATAGCACACACTAAGTAGTAAAAAATTAATTAATAAAAACTAATTATTTTTTTAATCAATTCTCAATTTATATAATTTTAATTTGATCTATTTGATTGATCTATTTGATTAAGATTTATCCTTTAAGTATATTGGTGTGTAGCTATATATCGTGCCATCAAAAATGCTGTATTAGAGTTCTAACTGCAATGTATTGTATTATATTCCATAACGTACTATGTAAATACAACATAAGTAATTTTAAAATATTTGTATTCTGTTTTTTTCTGCGTATCCAATACGGTATTTAAGCGTTTTAAAACTATTTACATTGTATATATATATAGTACGTTATGGAATATATTACATTGTTGTTAAAACTTTAATATCAGCTTTTTGGCATGTGATGAGCCAGTTTTAATAGAAATCATTTCAAAATTTATTCAAAATACACTTAGTTGTCTGTGATACATTTTAATATTAAATAATATAACTATTACACAATTTTTTTTTTTCATAATTAAAAATCATGGTCATCATTATCATCATAATCATTAACATCATTATCATCATCATCATTATCATTATACTTTAACTTTTGATGGTATATTGTTGATTTTTTCTTTTTGCTTTCTTTGGGAAATTCTTTAATTTCTTTTTAATTAGTAAAATTTGAATGTGGTGTATACAATTATTTCACTTTTAATTTTTGAAAAAAAAATATATATATCTATATATACGTTTTTTTTCATTTTGGTTACTCTTACTATACTGTTAATAATTATCTTTCTATCTTCTTTTTCTTTATGTGTTTATTTTAATGTCACTTTTTAAGATATTAAATTTTTAATTATTATTACAAAAAAACGAAATGAAAACAATTTTTGCTGTTATTTTGAACTTCTTTAATATTCAAAAATAAAAAAACAAAAAGTTAGAAGGACAACGAAAATCCATTTAAAAGATTAAAAGGAATAGAAAAAATTCGAATTATATAATTTAACAAAACAAAGACAATAATAATATAACAAAAAGTATAAAATGAATAAACAATATAACGGTACAAAGAGAATAAAATTTTGCATTTTCTCTATCATACTACTACTAACATTATTATTATCATTATTATTATTATTTTTCTTTCTCTCACTCTCTCTATTTTTTGTCATTTCTGTCATTGCAGCAACAGTTTCTTCATTAACAACAAACAAAAGAAAATCATAAGCTGTTTGCAACGTGACAAGTTGTATACAGTTATATTTTTTCTTTTGATGCTTTTCATATTATCTTTATTCTGTTCATCTTTTTTCTAAAACCTTTTTATTTTTCAAACAGTTATATTTTAGACATTTTAAATTGATTCAATTCAATGGAATTTTAAAAAAATGTATATAATATAATAAAATGTACAGTCAAAATTAGGTAATTTCAAGACGATTGAAAAACATGGAATGGGAAAACAAAAATAAAAACAGAATTAACAAGTAAAATAATAATTGACGTTAGTTCTTTTACTGTTTATTTATTTATTTATGTTTTTTTCTATTTTAAATAAGTTTTAATGATTCGATAATAAATTTAACATGATTTTGCCGTAACGGAATAATTATTTTATGTCTCCATAACAGAATAATAATAATAATTGTGCATAATTGTACATTTGTAACAACAAGTGCATTATTTGTACATTTGTATATAAAATAATACATAATATATATACAAAACAAACGTTTAATACAAAATACACAGATATAATATACATAGGTACTAAAGACAAAGTATATTATATACAAACAAAATAGTGTTGGCTTTCCAGCTTTCTTTGTTATTTTATTAATATTGAAATATAGTTGGTTTTATATATATTTTTTTATATAATTCCAAGTCTACGGAATGAACACCCTAACAGCCTTTACACAGAAATTGGAATATACAATCAGATACAATAGCTTTTCATAGAATAGTTTTATATGGAACTGTATTTATAATATAATATATTAAAATTAACATCGCGTAATTAATTATTATTAAATTAAAAATATTTAACAATTAGTTGATTTTTATTTAATTCAAGTGCACTCTTGACACAATGTCTTTTTTTATTACTCAATTTAATAAAAATAATAATTTATTATTTTGATATTTAAATGAAACTTTGAAGCAATAGCCTCTTTATAGAATTATAAGACTTATAGTTAGAACAGAAAAATCATAACTAGACACAATACTGCATGAAATAAATTTTCTAATTTACAATCAAAATGAATATTCAACGATTGGTTAGATTAGATTCATTGGTTGAATAATATCTGTTGAAATATACTGTACCGAAATAAAATCTATTGGGTTTCAATTAAATTATTTTTGAAACCATGAAACAATACAATCTGTCTCTAAACGAGAAATTCATTAGTTTGTATGACATTTTTTATATGTAAGCAAAATGGCTAGCTGATGAAAGAACCCAATTGTTAACTATACATGATTTTTATATTATACTCCATTGTATTGCTGGACCGTTAAAACCGTAAAATTATTAAAAAATGTTTTTTCATTTATATTGCGAAACAAAGTATAATAAAAAAAATGTGTTCAATTATATTTGTTTTTTTTTTTTAATTCATTAAGTATCTTAGGCTCTCGAATTTATAAAACAATTTAAATCCTGCAATTTGTCCACATTCAGTAAAACTTATTATAAAATTTGTTGGAACATTGCGCTTCCATGCTGGAGGAAGTTATCAAAAAAGTGTAAGGAACGAGTTTTTGATAGGTTCAGATAAATCAACTTATTTCTAAAATATTAGCTAAAACATTGTCAATATTAGAGACGGAATTTTGTCGAGAGTATATAAAATTTCCTGAAACCGAAGAAGAAAAATCATCCATCAAATTGGGATTTTATAATAAATTTGGAGATCCAGGAACTATTGTATGTTGATGGAACACATGTAAAAATCATTGCACCAACAAATATTCAAACTGCCACCTATTTGTAACGTTTAATTTTATGTTAAATAATTTTTTTCAATATAAATTAGTGATAAACTAGGCATTCTGCTTTGGCTTTAGTGGGCAGACGTTTTTTACAAATTGTATCGAATGCTGTTCGCTTAGACAGAAAAAACCAATTAAATCCTTAAAAAATCGTTTCTTTTCTGGAATTTTTTTAACATATTGTGCTAGGACTAAGTTGAATTTATGTGTAAAACGTTGAATAAAACTTGGATTGGGGAAGTGCTGTATTATTTGCAGTCCGCTTGAGTTTCCTGAAATGACCGCCGTACCTTCATATGTTTGACAAATTAGTTTCTGTTTAAGTTTGTAATCAGAAAGAATGTTTAAAAAAGTTTTATAAAATCCATTAGCTGATCTGTCTGCTAATACATCCAGAAACTTTACAAATCTTTCTATACCTCCAATATTGGAATCAAAATATCTGAAAATCACAGCTGTGATCTACATGAATTATCAGTACTTTCATCTAAAATTTTATTATTAATTCATAATAATAATCTGGATTATCCACAACGGTTTGAATGGTGGAATCAGAGCGTTTTGAATAGATTTTGATATACCGTAAAATACTGTAGACGTTTTGATGTGTTCTTTAAATACAGAATTTTATCAGATTTTTGTCTTTACTAAATTATATTTTTATTCAACTTTGATGGAATGAACTATAGTAGAGATTTTTTTAATTAATTTTAGTTATATTCAGTTGTATAATTTCGTAAAATTTAGTTTTAATATTATCTATTTTGTAAAATTTTAAATCTTCAGAAATTGCTTTTGATACAGATAACACATATAATATACAAAATGTATTGAGATAGAAATAAAAATAAAATGCCTAAATTACTTGTACATAGCTAGCATACATATACATGTTTAGTTTCAGTTTTGTTTAATCATTTTTTTTTTTTGTTTGATATTTTCCTATATACGCATTAAAAAAATTCCCTTAGATTCAATACTTAAAATTGAATCTTCTAGTTTTCTGTTATTATTCTTAACTTATAAGAAAATGTTAATTTTTCATTCATATACACAAACAAAAATTTATATAGGTACCCCTCTTCTAACCCCATATATTCAATTTATGTTAATTTATTAATTATAAGTACTACATTATGTAAATAATATTTGAAATAAATGGATTATTTTAATAATAATAATTAATAATAATTTAACAAATTGAATATATGAACATTTTTGTTGGCTATTTTCATTTTTTATTCTTTCCTTTTCTTTTTCTCTTCTTATTTTTATTTTTGTTTAGCTGTTCTTACGCAACCTGTTCTGCTATGTTATTGGATTGCACAATGCACAGCACACTGTAATTGCATTTACATATTATTCTCAGATTCAAAATATAAAATTGAATCTTCGTTAAATAATTAAAAATTTTGTATGCATTTTAATATTACATAACAGTTAACACGAATAATACTCCTCTTAACATGTCATATATTCAAAATCAATACAAAAATGGAATTATATTTGTGTCTATTCAATTTCCTCTATTGAATCTATTTATGTAGGATATTACTGAAAATTTATTCTTTTGTTGTTTTGAATAATTTATAAGTTTTATAAATTTATAAATATAATATTAAATTTGTTTTACAACTGATTTTTTTTACAACTGGATACTGATTCAATGAATTAGTTGAATCTTATGAAAAACCGCCACTAATATATATATATAGGTATATATAAATATAATTATATTTATATATACCTATATAATTATATTTATATATACCTATATATATATATTAGTGGCGGTTTTTCATAAGATTCAACTGATTCATTGAATCAGTATCCAATTTACATGTATTTTACGTTAACTATATATTTACGTTTTCTCATTCGCCATCTTTCACTAACTTTTTCTATAATGATATATTTATGGTTTTTTCTGACAGCGAACAAAAAAAATTTATTCTCGTAATACAATGAAAATCGAAACGTTGAGATAAAAACCGATCAGTATCGCTATTTCGCTTCACAGAATACCAAAAATTAAATTTATCATATTTTTCTGTACGTACCGAAAAATTCGCTTCTCAGAATAAGGCCATGTATCGGTTGAAATGCTTTGATAGTTGCAATTTACTGTTATTGGATGATAGAGATATAGGCTTAAATTGAATTTTTATTATTTTTGTACTTTCAAATGTCAACTGCATCTTAAAAATCTGATACATGGTTAAAAAATTTCATAGTTAAAATGTTCATTATTATAATATGCATAAAAATTTCACATCACTTTGCATATCTAATATAAGACATACTTAACAAGACATAATAATAATATATCAACCCTGTCTCAATGACAAGGAAATTACAAAGAATCTTTTGCCAGGGAAAATTATTATTTATTCTTATTACTTACTTATATATAGCTCTTAACCTTATCCTAAAGAAGACTAAATTTCAAACGAAAATGTTTTTTTTTTATTTTAAATAAAATTTCAGAAGCCTGAGGTCACTATGAATTTATTTATAAAATCTCATTTAAAATATTTAAATTTATTTTATTTTTTTATTATAATTTTCATTACCTGCATTTTCATTTTTTTTTTTTTTACTAAGTCGAAAAAGTTAGCCTTGTAAAAAATATGAAATATGAAAAAAAAAATTTAAGACATTGAATATACGAACACTATATTATAAAGCTCATTCATTAAAGGACATTATCTAAAAACAGAATTTTCTATTTTATAATATGTTCTTTAATCCACTTTAAAAACATTTTCAAAATTATATCAAGATAGCTTTCCAAAATGTCCTTTGTTTTATTTTTTTTTTTTGTTTTATAAAATTACAAATTAAAAATATTCTTACGGTTTTCTTTCATATTTTGTGAAAAAGTGTTTTAAATTTTCTCTATTTTTCTTTAAACAATATTTTTTTTATATATTGTACTTACAAAATTACAATGATAAAAAACAAAACAAAGAAAATATAATTTCTACTTTATAATTCTGTCTTAAATAATAAATTATTAAACAAAACAAATACAAAAACAATAAAAAATACAAAAATAAGAAAAAAAAAATCTTAAGAATTTCAAATTCTTTTTTCAAGGAAATATTATTATTGTTAACATAGATGTTACTAAAATGCATAATACTTTTTGCAAAAAAACAACAAAAAAAAGGATATTCTTTTATATTATATATATATATATATATATATATATATATACATATAGATAATTTATAAAAGTATTATAATATATTTTCTTAATTTGAAATCCTTGAAAAAGTGTTGTTACAAAGAGTACAGTTCAAACATCTTATTCTGACCATAAAGAATTATTACCTCTAGCTGTTCGCACACACACACACAATCGTACCAAATAAAATAAAAAAGGATATCACTATAATAGAAGAAGGCCTAGTGTTCTTTTGGTATATTGTTTAGTGTACTTATTTTTTATTTTGTAAATTTTTTCTCTACCAGCGTTTACGCATTTATCACCACACAATTTATAGTAGATTTTTTTTTACAGGATATCAAGAGGTAAAAAAAAGAAAAAAAAGAAAATTATTATCTATAAATATAGTATAAATAGGGTGTACTAAAGTTTAGAAAAATATAAAATTAAATTAAATTCACATTATACTAATATCAAACAATTGTCTAATATTATAATTACATTTTAATAGGCAGCTTAAAACTAAAAATTAAAGCCCTAAAATAAAAATTAGAGCCCTGCAGTAATAAAGAATATTGATATAAACAAAATGTATCGAAATATAGCTAAACAAAAAATGTCTAATAACGCAATATTCAATAAAACAATTGAGTATGATTGACGAATTTTGTTTATGGGGTTCTAGAGTGGAAACCCACCAGATAAATACCGCAAATTTATTCTAACCCAAATAAAATTCAAAAATTAGAACTCCGAAATAAAAATATAGTATAATAATTAAGTCCGATACAATATATTAATGAAAAATTAATGATTGACGAATTTTGAATAAGGGATTCTAGAGTGAAACCATTAAAAAAAAAAAATAGAAATACCGAAAATTTATTGTAACCCAAATAAAATTCCAAAATTAGAATTCCGAAATAAAAATACTAGTTAAGAATTAATTCCGGTACAATGGATTAATGAAAAATTAATGATTGACCAATTTTGAATATGGGGTTCTAAAGTGAAACCCACCAGGAAAAAAAAATATAAATACTGGAAATTTAATCTAATCAAAATAAAATTCTAAAATTAGAACTCCGAAATAAAAATACTAGTTAAGAATTAATTCCGGTACAATGGATTAATGAAAAATTAATGATTGACCAATTTTGAATATGGGGTTCTAAAGTGAAACCCACCAGGAAAAAAAAAATATAAATACTGGAAATTTAATCTAATCAAAATAAAATTCCAAAATTAGAACTCCGAAATAAAAATACTAGTTAAGAATTAAGTCCGGTACAATGGATTAATGAAAAATTCACGGACTTGATAAACTTGTAAGGTGATGGTTGCCTTTTACAAATAAATTTATAAATACAAATAAAATAAATGAAAAATTCAAGAAATAAAGTAAGAAAAAACATTTTTTAGTAATTGAATTGATAATTTTTGAGCAGATAATTTCAATATTGAATTCATATGTTCAAGAAACGTTTAAGGATTCTTTCAATAAATGTTAAATCGGTCGTGTTGTCTGATTCTTTTAATCAGAAAATTTGCAAATATGAAATACTTTGAATTAACTGAATTAGGTACTACCCTGCAATATAATATGAATACTACTTTATTTACAATGTGTTTTTATCAGTTTATGATATTTTTTTTGTTGATCGTATTACAGACTTCAATCTTCTTGATTTACATTTTTAGTCTTAATATTGTATTATAACAATTGGATAAACACATAAACTGCTTGCGCAGAGAGTCTTCAAATACATATTAATAGTATTAACATTAATAAAAATTTTAATCGAAATCTGACTAATTACTTATAAAAGATTTAATTAGATTTTAAGTGGGGATTTTTTTAACGAAACTACCACGTTTACAAATTTTGAACTTTTAAAATTATATAAAAATTGTCAAACTAATGCGTTCCAACAATCGACACGTGCGAAAATTAAGATGAATTTTGCAATTCGTTAAATTTTCGTTAAATATAGAATTCTTATGTTAAATTCCATACAATCCGAATTCAACATAATGTAATTTCTTTTTGTTGTTGTTTTCTAACAAATATTACATGACATATGTGGTAATTAAGTTGAAATTGACAATTCGTTAAGTTTTCGTTAAAGATATAATTCTTATGTTAAATTCCATCCAATCCGAATTCAACATAATGTAATTTCTTTTTGTTGTTATTTTTCTAAAAAATATTATAATGTAAATGTCCACAATCGACATGCTCGTCAACTGCGTTAAATTAAACCATTCGTTAAATTTTTGTTAAATATAGAATTCTTATATTAAATTCCATCCAAACCGAATTCGACATAATGTAATTTATTTTTGTTGTTGTTTTTGTGAGAAATATTACATGTAAATGCCCACAATCAACATATGCGGAAATTAAGATGAATTTTGCAATTCGTTAAATTTTCGTTAAATATAGAATTCTTATTTTAAATTTCATCCAAACCAAATGTGATATAATGTAAATTATTTTTGTTGTTGTTTTTATAGGAAATATATTTTGATGTTACTACGACATATACTTTGACAAATAAATAATATCTTTGTCATCTTCGTTAAGCAATTTGACATTTGCATAACATGCAGTTATGTAATATTATGTTAACATAATACTATGTCATATTATGTTAGTGTATAATATCTTGTTATCATATTATTTAAATATTTAAAAAAAAAATTTAAATTAAATAAATTAAAGTGATATTATAATGAAATGTTCAAAAAAATGTCATCTTGGAATAAATAAAATAGTTAAAAATATTGCTATGAAGTTTAAATAAGTGAAATAGATAAAACAGGAATACCAATTTTTGTTCTGCAGTACCCTTAACTTTGCTATACCTTCTGAGTTCACTAACCTGATTTACAAACTATCCACTTAATATTTCTCATTTGTATTAACAAAACAGAAAAACAGGTAAAAAAAAATTAACTCTATTAAGAGTAGATTAAAAAAGTACAAAATATTATTTAAATTAATTCCAAAAATAGACCCACACTTCCAAATTTCCTTATTTATAATAATGATTTCTTGTTCACTAGTACTGATATAAACCACCCTGTATCTATAATATACATATATTATATTTTCTCACTCTTTCTATTTAAATTGTTTTTTTTTTTTTTTTTTACTTTTTTTTCCACATTCTTATCCCTACATACATATTTAGAACGTGAAAATAAATGTTTTGCTATTCTAGGCGTAAAATAAAAACAACAACAACAACAAAAATGAAATAAGACTTAAGGCTATTTAAGAGAACATAGACTATACATGAAAAAAACAAAAAATTGTATATTGTGCTTGTCCTTTAATATTTGTTTTTATTTCCCATTTTTTTTTTCTCAGTTGGTTGAGGTTAAATGGGAGGAAATAAAGAAAAATTAAAGCCATTTGAAAAAGGAAAATAAAAATCACACAATAAAAAAAAAAAAAAAAAAAAAAAAAAAAAAAAAAACATTAAAATAAATTTTTTTGAGACAGAAATAAATTAAAACGCTGCACCAACAAAAATATATGGATACATTATGTATGTATGTATGTATGATTATAGAAATAAATTCACATTTAATTTTTTTTTAAATGTAAATAACACCCACATAATACATATATACACATATAAATACATAATAAAAACATATTATAAAGATATAATTTTTTTTTTTTTTTTTTTGCTTTTCCTAAAAGGACTGCCATCAGTATTTAAAATTTATTGTACTAAATTTAAATGAAAATGTTATTTTAAGTCACTTCATAATTTCCAAAAAAAAAATAAAAACAACAAAAACAAATAAAAAAAAAAAAGAACTTTATTTAACTAATTTGCTGAAAGTTGTGGAATTTTATTACCTAAGTATTAAGTAACTTCCAGAAAATATGCAATAAAAAGAAAATCAAAATAAAAGCAAAAAAATAAAAACAACCGGTTTTGGTTGTTGTGTCAGGATTATGAGAATAAAATGAAATGAAAAGCTTTTAAATTTATTAAATAAAAAAAAAATAATAAAAATAAAATCATACGAAAACAAAAATTAAAATAAAGATTTATTTGAAAAGTTTTTAATTATATGATAGAAAAATATAAGACTAAAATTTTCGGAATTTCCCAGGAGTTATAAAACAGTTTATAAAACAAATTTTTTTTTTTTAAACAAAAAAAAACAAAAATAATTCTAATGGGAAGTACCACATAGGTGAACTTAAATTTAAAAAAATTTAATTTTTTTGGTGACAACCAACTAAATCTAGAGCATGTTTTATACACCCAAGTTGTGTTGTAGAAAATGTTAAAAGACCATGGAGTAGGTAGGGCATTCAATTCTATTTTTTAATCTCTTTAACAGTTTTATTGACAGAGTTGGAAAACTTAAAAAATTAATTTCAAAATTTGTATATAAAAAATATTATGTTTATGATAAATCCTATCTCCAATACGACAGATATACAAATCTATTGTGTAATATAGTCAAACCTAAATAATCTAAAGGAAAATTAAATCACTTTTAACAAATCTAGTATCAGTAGTTAGTCAGATTTCAATTTAAAATTGTATTACTATTATACATATATATATATATATATATATTATATATATATATATATAATATTTTCTGCGTTTATCTGGATGTTTGTAAGTCCGGCGGACTACTTCAACACATATATACAAATTGCAATATGTATACAAATTGCAATATATGTATTGCAATATGTATACAAATTGCTTTGGTACTCTTTTTTAACCCCTGTATACCTTGATGAACCTTTGCAGGAAAAAATACAGAATTGCATGAAATATATATTTTTTTTTTTAATTTAATATTAGTCTTCTTCGCAAATAATAAGGAAAAATAAAAAATAATAATAATAATATCAATAAAACAAACATTTTTTTTGATTTATAATAATAAGGACTAATACAAATTTTATCAATAGTTTAATATTGTATAATAACCAAAATGTAAACAGCATTTAAAACAAAAAAAAATATAATGCACTTAAAGGTTATTCTTATTACTTAAAATATTATACACAATATGCATATGTCTACATATTTTTTTTTGTTATGATAATGATCATAATTCATAGCATCATAGTTTTGCTACCGTATGCATAGCCTGTATAGTACTATAGGTATATATACTCTAGCCAGAAATGTGATGCGATGAAGAGTTAAAATTGTTATTTATTTTTATTTTTTTTGTTTATTGTTTTTTTTTTTAAATATATATATATATCTATATGATATATAAATTTATGATCGTATATAATATTTAGAGAAATTTAGTTCAAAAATCGTTGTTGATCATTATAAAATATTATTATTATTCGCTATAAACTTTGACGCTAAGCTTACGCAGCGAATGTTACTGAATGTTAACAAGATTAACTTGATTCTTAATTATACGATAAATGTTCAATGTTGGCAAAAAGGATGTCGATAAAATGATCGAGTAAATGACCCTTAGGGAATAGAAAATTTTGCATCTTACTACAAATATTCTGTTTATATGATAATTAGAAGCGTTATAATACAAAAATAAAGGTATGATAAATTAGTAAGCAAATACGTATTTTTCTTAAACATGAAATGAAAACTCTAATGAAGGAAAGAAATGCTAGAATTTTTATGGCGGGTTACAAAACTAGTTTTATAATATTAATGTGTATTTCAAGACCAATCTGTACAACCAATTAAAAATATAAAATTTTATATATTAAATAAAAATTACATGGATTCAGTTTATACAGCTATGAAAAATCGTTTTTTATATTACATATTGCCTAAAGCTAATTAAACTTATTTCATTATACTTAATTATGGCATATCTACTGTATACCGGCACCTAACTTGTACGTTTTCAAAAATGATGTTAACACAAATTTTGTACTAACTAATTTTCGTCATGCTAAATATCCGCAGTTCACCTAACTATACATCGAATTTTCATTATCGCAACTGTACATGAAAGAGATAAAAGTATGCTATACATTTTATCAGTGTTATGTTCTAGTCCAAAATCCGGACTCTATACAAAATTATTTTGAACAGGAATATACTAAGAAAGTAAATTATAGAACTAAAATTTACTTTTCCGACCCCCAAAGTTTGCTAAATGAATTAATTTTAGACGAACATTTCTAATAACAATTTACTTATTTTGACTATCATATGTTATTACCATCAAGTCGGTGTAGACCAAAATTTGTCGGACCACTGGATTTAAAAGACCTGGTTTATTTGGGTATCTATAACTACCATCAAGTCGATGTAGGCCAAAATGTGTCGGACCACTGGACTTAAAAGACCTGATGGTTTACTTGGGTATCTATAACTTTCGAAATTGAAATAGAGTGGTCTAGAAAAAAAAATTTTCATAAATATCAAACTTGAATTAAAGCAGTCTAGAAAATGGAGTACAATGAGTTAATTTAAAGCTCAGTAGAGATTTATCGACGTTTTAGAATAAAAATAAAACACAAAGTCGAAGAATTATCAAATCAAAATATTCTATATTCTGTATCTTGAAATAATTTAGGTGAGTGTGAGTGGACATGTGATTGGTAAGATATTTCAAATAAGGTTTATTCAATATGCAGATGAATATATTAAATAGAATAGAGTCAATGCATGTGTATTCAACAATGTATGTGTATTCTAATCTCAATGATGTAAAGATAATAAAATAAGATTTCAATTCGAATAAAATTATATTATATTCGTTTTTATTTACCTTTTCTTAGGGGTGATGAGATACCGAATACATATCAAGGATTTATTCATATCTGAATTTAGTGCAGTACAGAAAAATGTACTGACTACTAAATAGTGAATCTGTGCTATCAAATAAAAACAAACTTCTGTTGTATCAATGAATTCTGAAATCTCTTTGGATTCATGCAATTCAACTCTGAACTTGTACTAGTCAAAGCAATAGAAACATAGTTCAACGTTTACAAAAAAACGTACTTCGTGGTATAGTAAATGCCCCGCGGTATATACACAAAAATAATCTACATAAGGATTTTGGAGGTAGAAATGACAGACATTGTCATCAAAACAATCGTAAAAAGTCCTCAAAAAAGAAAAATATTACAAAACGAAGTAAATCCAGTTAAGCCGAGGCTATCCAGTTTTTAGACAATAATGATACAATTCGAAGGTTAAGAACGTTTGAATTGTGGCAAAATTAAAATTCTAAATATATATACATAAATTTTATAAACAAAAATAAAAATAAAATAAAAAATAAAATAAAAATAAAATAAAAACAAAACTGTTACAGGATAAGACTTTATATTGTAAAAACATAGTCAATGAAGATTTAAAGAAAAATATTCTATTTGAGTATGTATTTTAATTAACTTATCAATAATACTCACCATTAAGTGTTTTTTTTTTATTAAAAAAAATGTTTGTTGTGTTGTATCAAAGAATATATAATAATAAGAAGTCTCACCTGGATATTTTTAAATTTTTTCGACTTAGGTGCGTTGCGTACGAGCAGGTAAGGAATTGAAAAATAGAGTGTTAAGTAGCATGCAGACTATCATTTCATTTATCATTTCAGTTTTCTCATCAATTTTTACAAAACTGTCAGTCCAAATCAAAATTTTTTGATATTTCATCATTTAAACTGTCATTTCATCATTTAATACTATCACACCATCATTTTAAATGACAGTCTCGAACTGAAATGATAAATGAAATGATAGTCTGCATGCTACTTAAAAAAGGATAATTTAATTTATGAACAAAATACAGCAACCAACGATTAACCATATTCATGTAGATATATTTCAATATTTTGTCAAATCAAAGGTTCAAAATATAAAATATAAAAAAAATTTTTTAACACATATGTAAAGTAGGTAGGTCAATTTTTAAATTTTCGGTTAAAATTTTTTTTTTATTTTGCTAGTTTTGTCTGTTTTTATTTATCAGTCATGTACAAATAGCTATATAGTTATATATTATGTATAAGATAATGTATATGTTATAACAAACAAAAAAAAAACATACAATCTATCAATTAAAATGGATTGTTACATGTTTTAATTTTTCAAAAGGTAAAAATATCCGGGTTTTTCTTATTTATTTCACATATTCACCAAAAACTAATATAAAAAAAAAAAAAACATTTTTAATCAAGTATCCTGCGAAAATAAAGCAAAGTTAAATAACAAGAAAAATTATTAACATATTATCAATATTGCTAAGTTTTTCATTATTCGCCATATTTAATTTTGTCTTTCTTAAAAAATATTGAAGAAAATAGGATAAATTCTATTATTTTCTTCAATTTATATTGATATCAATCTGTGTTTACACAACAGAATTTCTTCAATATTCTCTCTCATCAAAAAATATTATCAATATATTATATTGAAGTGTAAACGATGTATATTCATATCAGTCTGTTAAAAATAAATATTTTACAACAAAATAGAAATAAATAAAAATGTGAATTTTTTTTTTTTCACAACTTTTTCTCTTCTTTCATGTGTGGGTCTAATATGCGAACCCACAGTATAAAATTTTAAAAAAAATTTATATCAGATAAGACTTCTTACTATTTATATATTCTTTGGTTGTATTGATTCGTCTTAATCAACAGTCTGTTAGTAGGCCCACATTTACCGTGATTAAAAAATAATATGTTCACGTAATTAAATCGTGCTTTTATAATAATTGTATTAAATCTGTTATGATTATATAGTGTGAATCAATATCCTTATTTATGATTTATAAAAATTGGTTATAAAACAATACCCAATACATTTCTGCTATCCTCTAAAATTAATATTTCACAGAAAGATAGAAAGAAACAAAAATTAGAATTTTGATTTGCTGTTCACCCCTTTTTCTCTTCTTTCATGTGTGGGTCTAATATGCGAACCCACAGTATACATTTTTTTTTAAAAATGATATAAGATGAAACTTCTTACTATTTATATACTATTCTTTGATTGTATTGATTTGTCTTCAGTCGTTAAATTTGGATCAACATTCTGTTAGTAGTTAGGCCTACATTTACCGTAGCTGGTCTTATGAAATGTGATAGAAAATATGTTTACGTAATTGAATCATGCTAATATAATTTTAATTGTATGTTAATAAATGTTATGAATATAGTTTGAATCAATGGTCTTATTTATGATTTATAATAATGGGTTATAAAACAATATCCTCTAAAGTTAACATATTAAGTAGCTTAATGTAGGGGAGGACAGTATTATGTAATTATTTCAATAAATTTCTGTCTAATGATCCTATACTACTAAACTATACTAATTATGCCAACAATTTTCTGTTACTTATACAATTAGTAAATCCAGGGCTGACAAATTTGTTTAGATTACATTTTTTCGCTACATCTGTGATACTTAATAAGCAAAATCTTTACAATTCCTAGCTATTTTATGTACTTGTGCCTACATTCATACCATTTTCAATGATTTGACTGTGAATTACGTTAATATGTCCCCTAGTTTATAATAATTATTATTATTTTGCTAATAAATCCATCACAACTATAATATAATTTCAAATATAATATCACTTATAATAATATTATATTAATTCAATTTTTCAAGATTTCAATGAATATTATACAAAATACAACAAAAGTGTAAAAAATATATTTTATATAAAAAACTGTCTCCAGATTGTATGTGGCAATGTCTCATTAATTTTTAAAAATTATTCTTATTTGATTGCAATTTGCATCTAAATTCATGAATATATTCAATTCTATATATTTTACTATAAACCAAAAATTAATAAAAGAAAAATCAATTTTGAAATTTTAATATGTGAAAATTTGTTAAGAAAATCTGCCAAAAACAAAAAAAAAAAAAAAAATTTAAATTTAAAATAAATTTTTATTTAAAATTTGAAGAGAAGATTTTTATTCCCGAACAGAATTTTCATCAAATAAATTCTCTAGAATATTATCACCAATTTAATTCTATTATATTATTGAGTGCATAATATTTAAATTTTAAAACGTAAAAAATGTAAATTTTGGATGAAAAGTAATCATGGGCGATGGGATAATCTTTTTTTTTTAAATTGTAAATTCGAATTCGAACCGGTGAGGGACAATAATTAAAAAACGTATATGTTATCACAATATAAAATTTTGTATAGTGTGTTCGCTAAAATTCAGTGATGTATAATTTGTTCATTAACATCCAGTCATGTATAAGCACCCTAAAGAAGAGGAAAAATAAACCTGTTCAATTCAATTTAGGTTCTTGGTATAAATATTGGTATAAGACTAGTTAGCAGTACTCTTGGTATAAGAGTAGTTAATACTTTCATTAATTATTCAAATAAGTATTCCTAGAATAGTAGCAGAAGTTAAATTAAGATTATGAAAAGTTCAATTTTATTACTTGATGTACGATATTCTATAAAGAAGTGTCATTGTACTGTCAGTGATATTTTGATATGTTTAATTGCTTACTATACTAAATTGTAATGTACTGATAAGAAGCTATCATTAATTTTTAACCCAGTTAATATTTTTACTAGATTGTTGTACTTAGTTAAAATTATTCAATAAATTGACTAATTTAGTATTTTTTTTTTTTACTGAATACCACTACAACTATTATTTTTAACAAATTCAATGTAAATTATTTTTAGCTAACCAATAAATAGTTCGGACTGTCGAGGATAGTTAGTACAATTTGTTAAACATCATTTTATGGAATCAATCGACAGATATTGCTTCCTGCAATTGGACCCAGATTATAGCCTCTAAAAATATTTAATAGAATTAAAATGACTGGTTTTAATAACAACTGATTTCAATGTAAGTCCGTTCATAATAAAGCTAACAGAATACATAATATCCGGAATACGTGGAATATGCAAAAAAATTTATAGGATCAATTGAGAATTGTCCGCTTCATGTCACCGGACACAGATGATAACATCTAAGAATATTTAATAGAATGAAAATTACTCGTTTTAATAACAACTGATTTCAATGTAACTCAATTCAAAATAAATCCACAATACATAATATCCATTTATTTAAACATATCAATCCAAGAATGCAGTTTAGTTTTCATCAGGATCTTTATTATCAAAATATGAAGATTATATCAGGATTTTGTTAACAGTAAGATCTCACACAACCGAAGGATATTCCAATTACTGACATAAACAGTACATAATAACATAATGATGATATATGAAAAAACAGGACAATTTTCCCCACAGGACACAATATTATATTAATGCAATTTTCAAAATGCTATTGTACAACACTATATACCAAAAATTATTTCTCTGGACACCATTATACAAAACTTCAAATAAAAATGACATTTCGTTTTTAAATAACATTCATTTTTATTAAGTAAAACTGAATAAGCTCTGAATTATTTCTGACTTAAAATTGTACTTTTGAGACAAAAATGATTCTTCAAATCTTAAATTTTCCATTTTCGAATATCCCTTTTGGGAACCAGATTTTTTCTTAAATTGTGTTCAAATTTAAAATGTCTCATTTTCTATTCTTTTTTATCACTTTTTTTTTTGATTTTATTTTTCAAAAGTGTACAAGAGTTAGTAGAGTATAAAGCAATAGAGTAAAGCTTCGGAAAAAGGATGCTATATAAAATTGCATAACTTTAAATTATGACAAAAAAAAAAAAACAACAAAAAAAAATGTTGAAGAGGAAAATACGATATTATTTCTATATAATTTTTTTTTACGATATAAAAAATAATTTTTCATTTCAATTGCTTTTTTATTACCCGACATCACAGTTTTGTTTTTTTTATTAAAAAATAAAATAACAGTTAGAAAAATAAAAAAAAAAACAACTTTTTTAACAAGAGTTACAAAATTTTGTAAAATATAAATATTTTCCAAAGGGAAATTTTCAGGATTTTATGTGAAATATTCATCAAATTTGTACATAATATTGTTATGGGTGTGTGTAACAGATTACATAAACTACGCTTATAATACATCTAGAAAATAGTTTTTTAAGTACCTCTAAAAGCAATAGATTATCTCACTAAGCTCTACTTATAACATTTTTTTCTTTTGTGCACCTTGTAGGCACTTCCAAAATGTATTCTAGAAAACCTAAAATCTTCTAAAGCAATACTTGAGGGGCTGGTTCTCCCATATTTATCATTCCAGTTAAATTTTTTATATTCCAAAACCAACACACATTTATTTAATATTGCTCATCTTTTATCACAAGATGTATTTATGAAATTGATCTTTTCGGGTTATTTTACTGTAACTGTAACTGTAATTGTATTCGGTAAATTATGTAAACTGTAAATTTATTCGGTAACTGTAATATACTTGTAACTGTAACTGTAACTGTAAATGTAACTGTAACTGTAACTGTAACTGTAACTGTAACTGTAACTGTAACTGTAACTGTAACTGTAACTGTAACTGTAACTGTAACTGTAACTGTAACTGTAACTGTAACTGTAACTGTAACTGTAACTGTAACTGTAACTGTAACTGTAACTGTAACTGTAACTGTAACTGTAACTGTAACTGTAACTGTAACTGTAACTGTAACTGTAACTGTAACTGTAACTGTAACTGTAACTGTAACTGTAACTGTAACTGTAACTGTAACTGTAACTGTAACTGTAACTGTAACTGTAACTGTAACTGTAACTGTAACTGTAACTGTAACTGTAACTGTAACTGTAACTGTAACTGTAACTGTAACTGTAACTGTAACTGTAACTGTAACTGTAACTGTAACTGTAACTGTAACTGTAACTGTAACTGTAACTGCAACTGTAACTGTAACTGTAACTTTAATTGTAACTGTAAATGTAACTGTAACTGTAACTGTAACTGCAACTGTAACTGTAACTGTAACTGTAACTGTAACTGTAACTGTAACTGTAACTGTAACTGTAACTGTAACTGTAACTGTAACTGTAACTGTAACTGTAACTGTAACTGTAACTGTAACTGTAACTGTAACTGTAACTGTAACTGTAACTGTAACTGTAACTGTAACTGTAACTGTAACTGTAACTGTAACTGCAACTGTAACTGTAACTGTAACTTTAATTGTAACTGTAACTGTAAATGTAAATGTAACTGTAACTGTAACTTTAATTGTAGCTGTAAATGTAAATGTAAATGTAACTGTAACTGCAACTCACCGTGTAATTTAAATTGAAATATTCTTAAAAACAAAGAAAAAATTTATAAATTCGGGTAGGACCAAATATGTAGCATTTACTCTTTGGTTGTCCTTTTCTTGTTCAAAAACAAAAACTCTAATAGAATAGTGCACCATCTGGCTGGCATCAATATCAAGGACCCACATTTCTTTATTAACCCCTCGACATGGTTTTAGAAAATAGAATTTATGTAGAAAAATGTAATTAATTGATATTATGAACATCTTTGACTTACTTCTGTCAGATTAACAACCACCGACGCGACACCTGTTGAGTGTTTACTTACCAAAGGTAATGCAGAAAAAATTAACTTGAATAATTTTCTCCCAATCATGTAGTTTTAATTCAATTTTGTAGTCTACACATATTAATATAATAAATATCCTATAATTGACTGCAACTATTTCGAGTAGAGTGAAATTTACACTCATTAAATTTGATTTCGGTTGCCAACATTCAAATTCAAATTATAGTGTTCTTCAAATACTAGTTGTAGCTAGTCTTTTTTTTTTATTTTTTTCTTGGCGTAGTTACAACAAGATTTTTCAGTAATAAAATTGTAAAAATTTTCATTACAATTTTATTTTGCTTAAAAAATAAACATTTTTTTTTTGTTTTCTTTGTTTTTTTTGCAACAAAATCATTATTACAAGAAATTGAGAATTTTTTTTCATTATTATTATTTTTATGATAATTGCAATCGCAATGAAAAATGTAATTTTAACCAATATTACAACTCTAGTTCCAACCACCCTTTTTGATGAAAATAAAAATTGCCACCGTTGGTTTTAAGACACGATTTTATTTTAAGCAAAAAAAAAAATATAAGAAAATTTTCTTAATTATTGTTATCTTTAAATTTAAAATAGAAAAAAAAAAAAAAATAGCAAACAAAAACTTTATGAATTTAAAAACAAATAAAATATAAATGGCAATTAATTTGGTGCACAGAAGTGAAAATGCAACAACATAAAATTTATATAAGTCTTAAAGTCGCCATTTTTTTTTTTTTTTTTTTTTTGTAGTGAAAAATAATACCTATTGTAAATTATTTTTGAATACCAAAAATAATATTTTTTAAAAATTAATTAAAGATTTTTATATTTTAATAATAATAAAAATTTTCTGACGCAAGTGCAAATTCTAACAATTCGAAAGGTATAACCATAAATTTGGATTTTACTCAAGCGAATTTTTCAATCAAAAACATAAAAATGAATTAAACAAAAATGAGAAAATAAAATTCATATTCAAGGTTTCTGGGGTGGGGTGGAGTAGAGCTTAGTCTTTGTTTTAATGAAGACAGAAGCAAAATATGCATTGTTTCAAGCGTTGGAGATTTTTGATATTAGTGCTTTCAAGGTCACTCAGCGACTCCAGAAAGAAGGCTCCTAGAAAGGTTTCCTTTTATGGTCGAGAGCAGGGCAGTAACAGAGTAGGTGTTGGATAGTTTCATTCTCTTCCTTTTCTCTACATGTTCTGTAAACGTCGTTTGAGGAGAGTCCCAGTCTTCTGGCATGTTTACCAATCAGATAATGACCCGTAATGACCCCTACCCATACCCCTAGATAGATTTCAGTGTTCTTAAGAAATTTTTTTTAACATTAATGTACGATGTTTACTGGGTGGATACCACACTTATAGTTTTTTAGATTATATTTGATTGGATTTGATATTTGACCAAACTTAAAATGTTGGCTTTAAAAATAAAATTTTTGTGAAAAACGTTAATAGTACCGGAAAAGTTTGGCGAATTTTTTTTTAATTTCATTGAAATTATTTTCACAATTTCGTCACACACAACTTCTATGTCAGACTTGTCATTTCCCTATAAAGTTATATATAAATTTCAATAACACTAATTAATTAAGACTATAAATAAGAAATGTTACGATATTCAACCTTCAGTTTTTTTTTTTTTACATAAACGCAGGTACCCAATTGCATAGGCATCATAATCATCAACAGAAATACCGGATTTTTTATGAATGAACGGAATAAAATTGAACTTGAACAGAACAGAAAATATAATAAATCTTGTACGTATTGATACCAGTATACCGGGTGATCCAGAACATATGTATCAGCTTTTTAAGAGCGGAAGGAGCCCTTATTTTAAAATTAAAAAGAAATTTTATTAATTAAATCGCGGGATGCTCTATCGATTGGTGATATTTTCAACTTCTAGAACGGAAAAGGGTTTTTTAAGACCGAAAATTGCCGAAATTGGCCGAAATTTAGATTTTCAAATGGGAAGGGGTACTTTTTTATGCAAATTTGGATTATACATCAAAAAAGAAGAAACTTTTGTAAAGTAATTTTTTCTTTTTATTTGTTTTAATTTAAACTTTGTAGGTACCCAAAACTGAGATAAAAATTATTCTAATATGATAAACAAATTTATTTATAAAAATGATCATTATTAATAAATTTTGGTTTACCAAAGGAAAATATGGTGGATTTTAACGGCTCTTTCCCCTCTTAGAAAATTGTATACATGCTCTGGAACACCCGGTATAATTATAACCCGGTCGTACCCGGTTCCTGAACATGCAAGCTCATAAAAGCGCATATTCAATACCTATTTTGATTACTAATGTACGTAATAGTCAAATACCGTTTTTTTTGTGAACATGAATAAAACGGTAAAAATAGACTAATAAATATTACGCCCATTTGAAGAAGCCCACGTCGTGTCTTAGGAACCAAATATGTACATTATAGATATTAATAAATAATTAGTATTTAATAAATACTAAAATGTATATTATGTAATAAATTACTTATAAGTACCTATAATATTCATACTTGGGTCCCAATGGACTTCTTCAAAATAACAAATACATAATAATTATGCTCTTTAATAAAAACCACAATTTTAATATAATTTTACATTAGTATTATAATATGAGTGAAGTGTATTTGAACACATGAGTAAAAAAATATATGTACGATAAATTAGTTAAGTACAGTTAAGTATTTTACATATTGTGGAAAATAATGTATGATTGACTGTCAGTAGTACAGGTGTATGTATAGCACAATATGTCTGTATTTTATTATAAATAAGTATTATCTATTATATTATTATTTTATTTTTATTGGCTTAATGTATTTGTACAGTGTATTTATTATTTTGTATTATTATTATTATTTATTTATTTTATCTTAATTATTATAATATGTTATTTTGTTTTACAGACTATATTTTTAATTAGACCTTATACTATGTATTTACTCCTATGATTCTGTTTATTTAGCTTATTGCGATACTTTAATTTTTAATTTTTTAGTTGTAAGGAAAAAATGGCAAAACCTTCTTAATTTTAATTTTTATATAAAACTAACTAAAATTGTCCGAACTTAATCTATAATCGCTGCAATGATCAAATTTTCTGTGTATTGACAATTTTCCAAAAAAAGCGCGTAGCATTTTATCAATTGTTCGCATACGGTATTTACACATTTGATAGTTTGTGTATTTTTTTTGTTACAATGTATTTAATATAGCTTATATGCTAGAATATTTACTTCTTTGATTTTGTACTTATTTAGACTATGACTTAATATACATTGGATCTATTGGATCTATTAAATAAGTTAATATAAATTTAGAATAAATTTAATTTATAAAGTATGATTTTTCATATAAACAGTAACAAAAAACTAATAATACTTAACAATATATATAACCGAAGGTTAGACTTTAAAAATTCACCACAATATAGTAATAACTAACGAAATTTGAATCCTGTCTAAAATATATAAAATAAAATAAATCACTAAAAATATTTCAGTTCAATTACGAACACAATTAATATTATAAATTATATATACCATTTAATATTCAGTTAAGATATATTTTTTTAAGGATTCAAAAATATATCCTTGACATTTCAAAAATCTCAACTATCATAATAATGTCCAAAAAAAAAAAAGAAATAGAAAAATATAAATATTAAACTAAAACTAGTTATATGCAAAATATAAAATATTAACTAATTCTTAATATAAATTTAAAGAATAATACTATAATATACAATAATAATAATATTATAGTATAATTTATATAAAGAAAAAGGATAAAATTATAAACGCAGAGTACAAAAAAGAAAATAAATAATGAAAAAATAAAAAACAAATAATAATAACAAAATTCTAAATGACTCAAGTTGAATTTTTATTTTTAAGAGTTTTATGGAAAATGCCTTAGGTTTCAGAATAGAATTACGTAAATATACTTGAATGTCCTTCATTTGCTATTCTTTATTTCTTTATTAAGATGTTTTTAATTTTTTTTTTTTTTTTTTTTTTTTTTTTAAACAAATAAGCTACATTTAGTTGGAAACTAAATCATAAAAACGAAAAACAAAATTACAAAATAAAACATTTATTTCGACCAATAAATCTTTACAATTATAATATATGGAAAAATATATTTCAATGTAGTAAAATAAATACAATATGGGCAATCCCAGATTAATTTAATTTATGTTTTGTTATTCACAAAGAGAATCCTTGATAGATTCGTAATCTATATAAAATGAGCCGCACGTTGCATATATTATAGTACAATAAATAAAATATATATAGATAGGTTGACCTAGACTGTAATTTAAGCGGTATGACAGTTTAAAACTACAATTTAGCTCCACCTATCACTTTTGGTTTTGAATTTAAAAACTATACCAATCTATTGTTGTATAAAAATTCAATTCTTCAACTCTTATTTTATTATTAATATTTTTTTATTTATTATACCATGCAACGTGTAGCTTATGCTATATAGACAACGAATCCGTTTAGTAAAAAAACATGATTGTAGTGAACTTATTTAATATCTAGAATAGATGAAATTTTATTTTCTTCATTATACTATGCAACGTATAACTTATATTATAGATTACAAGTCAATTAAGTAGAAAATGTATGAACGAGAATCATAAAGAGTTCATCATTTGTCAGCTATGAATGAAAATTCGGAATTATACCCAAAATGGAAAAAATATACAGAATTCATTAAATTTGTTAGAGAATTGATTAAATTCGAAAATTGAATTAGAAAATAAGCTACTGAAACAAAAATAATTGTAGAGAACTACAGCTTGATTATTTAATATGTAAAACACATGAAAGGTGATAGAAATAAATCCAAATATAATATTTTAAAATTGATGATTATGATTAACTGATATGAATATTATTATAACATTTATAAATAAATATAATCAGAAAAATATAAATAAAATATTTGAAAATGGTCTTAAGTGGAACCCACAATATAAAAGAAGTAAATTTAATCCATAAAACTACTGGAAACAACTATATGTTACCTAAATTGAACTGAATCAATAAATAATGATTTTATACAGTGCTGTTAAATTTAACTGGGGTTATATGTGGGTTAAAGATACACAATAATTGATCCCGCGATACACAATTTATAGAATCCCGGGCATGAACAGCCCAGCCAGCGCAGAGATTTACATAGATATTTTTTATATAAATTTTCACTCTATATTTGGAATTAATTTCACTTAGTTTTCAATTTGCATTATTTTCTCAAACTAGTTGGTTAATCTACTGTTGTTTGATCTAATTTGTATCAATTTGCGGTCATCTATTGCCTAGTAAAAAGGATGAATATTATACAATAGAAGATTTTTATCATTTTTCTGCCATCCTATTAATTAGTGTTCAGAGTTAAAAAGTGTTCAGAGTTTACTGTGATACTATACCAATATAAAATATATTGGGCTTATTATATTGTAGCTTTAGGTATATTGTGATAACACTAAAATAAATGCCGTGCATAATATTATGAAACTAAATTTGAATATTAATAATAAATTTGATTGCAATTATCAGCTTATATTATTGTGAAGTACGTATATGTCGGCAATCTTAAGTAATGCAATACACATTATGTCAGGCTTATAAATATGATAATTTCATAGACAAACATTTTGTGTCTATTAATATACATTGGATCTATTGGATCTATTAATTAAGTTAATATAAATTAATCATAGATTGTAAATTATTTTTTATTGATTCAAATTTTCTTTGTTTGATATTAAAAACCTTGAAAGCAGCGCTCTTTAAATTTTAAAACTGTTCAACATCTTGTTCTCATATACTTTATTGTTGTTGACTAAATTTTTTTTTTCATAACCATATTGTTCCATTATTTCTGGTTGAAAATAGTTGAATTTTACTAAATATGCGTATGTCAACGACTTACGTTGAATATAAGGCACTAAAAAAGTCTAACAAAAAGTAGAAAATATGGCTATTTTCAACAATTATACAAATTTTACTCTAACGCCAAAGAATATATTTTTCCAAGAACTCTTTTTCTTGCTTTTTGCAGTACGATCTAAAGTGTTATAGGAACGAACTTCAATAAAATGTATACGTACTGCGTTGAGTTGTTGACTTTTCCCCAAGGAACATTTTCTATAACTAATAGTCAGAAATATTTGTTGTACAGTTACAAATAGTTTACTGTAGGCAAAAATATATGTATATATACTTAAACAAAATTATGTTACAGAATGAATACAGTAAAGATAAACTCATGACTACGATTGTAATTTTAATGTATGTATATACGTTGTGATTATTATATTTACAGATATTTATCTGGCTTTGTAAACTTATAGCTACAATGTAAATTTGCAAATCGTTTACTAAGTAAAATGTATGTTTACAGACATAAAAATGTTTACCTTATGTAACTCTATAGCTACAATGTAAAATTGAAGATCGTTTACTAAGTAAATGTATTTTTACAGACACAAAAATGTTTACGTTATGTAACCCTATAGCTACAATGTAAATTTGCAAATCGTTTACTAAGTAAAATGTATGTTTACAGACATAAAAATGTTTATCTTATGTAACCCTATAGCTACAATGTAAAATTGAAGATCGTTTACTAAGTAAATGTATTTTTACAGACACAAAAATGTTTACGTTATGGAACCCTAGAGCTACAATGTAAATTTGCAGATCGTTTACTAAGTAAAATGTATGTTTACAGACATAAAAATGTTTATCTTATGTAACCCTATAGCTACAATGTAAAATTGAAGATCGTTTACTAAGTAAATGTATTTTTACAGACACAAAAATGTTTACGTTATGTAACCTTATAGCTACAATGTAAATTTGCAGATCGTTTACTAAGTAAATATATGTTTCAGACACAAAAATGTGTACGTTTTGTAACCCTAGAGCTACAATGTAAATTTGCAGATCGTTTACTAAGTAAATGTATGTTTACAGACCCAAAAATGCTTACATTTTGTAACCCTATACCTACAATGTAAATTTGCAGATCGTTTACCAAGTAAATGTATGTTTACAGAAACAAAATGTTTACGTTATGTAATCCTATAGCTACAATGTACCTTTACTAATCATTTACGAAGTAAATCTTGTGTTTACAGATATAATACTCCTCTATATTCTAAGCCTCTATATTACAAAATTAATTCTAATACTTGAAATTATCAATTTTTATTTATTTTCTATCAAATTTTTATTCATCCGACAAATCTAATAGATTCCAAATTCATGCACTGTATTTCCAAGGGATCTGAAATGTTCAATATTGAATTTTATAAATAAATCAAAAACCGGCAATTGATGAAATATTACAAAAACAAATTACATTTTTAATTTATTTAATTTTTTTGAACTGAAAGACCACTTTCCATGGTGATATTTTGTCTTTCAGCAGAATAATTGAATTTCATCCGGAAATAAAATATTACCACGTGTGCTATTAATTTTTTTTTTATAAAAAAATATTCTTTTTAAATTACTCAATAGATATTTTTTTTTTTTATATATATATATACCTATTTAAGGACTACGCAAAACATCATCCCCAAGGCAGAATAAAAAAAAATATATCGAAAATATAAAATTATCCCATTTTAGTTACATATATTGTCCCCCTAAGATATCACATTGTTGACTTTATGTTGTCCCATTTTCAGTGACAACATCTTTGATTAATACAAAGACTAATATTTTATATAATAGGACAAAAAAAAAATTATATCCAAAAATGATCCTAAAATTTCATTCCCTAAAGATTAAAAATGGTGCTAAAAATCAATCCAAGAATACAATCATAGTGCGACTATAAAGTATGTTATTTTTATTCTGTTTAATTGATAATAATTTTCACAAAAAAAAGAACAAATACAAATAAAATACATTTCATAATACTGTCCAAGTGGCAGTTACATTTCGAACGGTATTAAAAATAAAAAAAAAATGACCCCAAAAATAAATTTGGGTTTTTCTGTTTTTTCATTTTTCGATAATTTGGGTCATTTTTCAATTATTATAAAAAAGAAAGAAAATTAAAATGAAAAAAAAAAAAAAAAATGGCCGCAATAAGTTAAAAAATTACTCAAATAAAAAATGTTTGAATTGAAATTAGGTCACTTTGCATTCTTTCACATTTTTTCTGTTTGTGGTAAATTTTTATTGTTTTTTTTTATTATATGGTGATATTTTCGCGAAGTACATAAATTTTATACCATTTTCGATTTAATAACTGCATAATTTTGTACATATGTGCTGTACGTAATAATATGTACGAATGTTTAATATCAAATATCAAGCACAGAATCGATTTTTTTTAACTAATTTGTAAATTAAATACAGCCACACCACATCCTGTTTTAAATAAATTGAGACTGGTTTTAAAAGCCATTAGTTACAAGCTAGTAGCCCTATAACAACATATTGTAGATTTTCTGCTCAATGTACTGCATAACTATTTATAATTATTGTGTTACATTGTATAAATTTTGATTGACCACATTTTGTGTCAAATTTTTAAACTATATAGCTGGACAGATATACTAAATTATCACTAACACTAAAGCCAACTAGTACCAAGACATCACTAAACATTATATTACACGTAACAATAATTTATTGTGATTTAAATATTTTTTTTTTCCAAAGTAGATATTAGTTCTACATTTACATACAGTGTTATTGTCTGAAATACTTTGCTCCTGGATTCTTAAATCTATTTATTATATATGCTATCTGGAATGTACTTCTCTTTGTGGAAACAATTCGACTCGATTTATTTCTTTGAATTATCACAATGGAAATTACTGGTCTAAGTATATCGGCGTATTGTCGGAAGCCATCGCTACCTACTTCAATTAATTTAATTTTATATTTATGATTTTCTAATTAGGACTAATCACGGCCTAGCGCAACTGATTTGTAGGTTTGTAAAAATATTTTGTGGTAGGGGTCTTATAGGATTATATCGTCAAAAAATGTGACCACCTAGTGATACATGCGTAATATTGATTGTATGATTTGTATAATATATAAAAATAGAATATTAGTAAGATAACTTGTAGAAGTTTACGTCATATGCTGCACGAATGGGGTTGCAGGATATTGATGAGCTTGTAGAACTGTATTCAACCTGTATTGAACCTATTTCAACTTTTTCTAGTAAATGCTTTGAATTAGTTTATGTTCTATTCTACGCAGTCTAAGTATCTGTTAACAATATTATAGAACTAGTACTATGTTATAAAATTATAATATGTATATACAACAGTACCTTTGCTGGAAAAATTTTTACAATCAAATATAATTATTAGAGTATTGATTTTTTTATGACTCTGTTAGTGATTCTTAGTGATGACCTTTGAGTTTATACCCAATCACTATAGTGATGTACAGTAATACAGTAATAATAAAAATTTGATTGTAACCATTTTTCATACAAAGCTACACTGTTTCAAATATACATTATACAAGTAGTATAGTACAAGTTCTATAATATTGTTAACAGTGATGCATTTACAACTCTGACTCCAAGCTGGAACTAAATTTCCAATATTTAAGACTGAATATGGCAATTAAACACTAATTTTACTACATGGTCTGTTATTTTAAGGCATCTTCAATTTGCACCAGTTATTAACGTTATATATTTTTTTTGTGGATTTCGGTTTTTGAACTGGCTCACTAACCCATTTTTTTATCTATGTCTATATATATTTCCCAGGTTAAATCATTATCAGGCTACATACACTTGTTTTATTGGCTGTTGATTCATATTGACTGATAATAATTCATATTTTTTTAATTTTATTTTTTTAACTTAAATAGGATTAAATCGGGACTTGGAAACGGTAATATTAGTATTAGTCTGATACACTGCAACTGCTCGTGCTATTCTATCACTATTATCATTGTGCTATTAAAATTAGTTCCTGGCTTTATTATAAAATTATATTGACTGATAATAATTAATATATTTTTTATTTTATTCTTTTAACTTGAATAGGATTTAATCAGGACTTGGAAACGGTAATATTAATACTAATTTGATACACTGTAACTGCTCGTGCTATTCTATCACTATTATCATTGTGCTATTGGAATTAGTTCCTGGCTTTATATAAAAATATATTGACTGATAATAATTCATATTTTTTTAATTTTATTTTTTTTAACTTAAATAGGATTAAATCGGGACTTGGAAACGGTAATATTAGTATTAATCTGATATACTGTAACTGCTCGTGCTATTCTATCACTATTATCATTGTGCTATTGGAATTAGTTCCTGGCTTTATATAAAATTATATTGACTGATAATAATTAATATTTTTTTTATTTTATTTTTTTTTACTTGAATAGGATCAAATCAGGACTTGGAAACGGTAATATTAATACTAATTTGATACACTGTAACTGCTCGTGCTATTCTATCACTATTATCATTGTGCTATTGGAATTAGTTCCTGGCTTTATATAAAATTATATTGACTGATAATAATTAATATATTTTTTATTTTATTTTTTTTTACTTGAATAGGATTAAATCAGGACTTGGATACGGTAATATTAGTATTAATCTGATATACTGTAACTGCTCGTGCTATTCTATTACTATTATCACTGTGCTATTAGAATTAGTTCCTGGCTTTATATAAAATTATATTGACTGATAATAATTAATATATTTTTTATTTTATTTTTTTTTACTTGAATAGGATTAAATCATGACTTGGATACGGTAATATTAGTATTAATCTGATACACTGTAACTGCTCGTGCTATTATATCACTATTATCATTATGCTATTAGAATTAGTTCCTGGCTTTATTATAAAATTATATTGTGTCATCGGCAATATTTCACTATTGCCCTGTTAACCAAATTTTGTTTAAAATAGTTACATAAACTAAATAGAGAACCCAATTTAGTTTAAACTACTTATATAAGCTGAAAAGAGGACCAAGGGTTGTTAGTTAGGACTAACTTCAACTGCTAGACTTACCATATTTATAATCGTTTATTCTAGTTTCAATTTAACAGGACTTTCAAGCACGATTCAAGTAGATTTGTTTCAACTCCTCTAATTTCAATATAATAAAAACTATTCAATTCATATATCCTAAGAGTGGCTTATCATATTAGTGAACAGTCAATTTTTTAAGCATAATTTACCGATGAATCTGTTTATGTTTGCTTCGGTTTCTTCTTCTTCCGAAGTCTTTTTACGAAGCATATGAAGATTTATTGTGCTATTCACACTTCTTCTGAACATACAAGAATAGCTACTTCGTAATAAATTATTGTGTATTTAAAATATCCTATTGCTTCATTTCTTCATATCCCAAACACAAAAATTTAAAGATTCAGCGGATCCAAAATAATTTTTTATTTATTTATCTTATTTTTTTATTTAGCTTATCACCACATTAGGGTTTATTAAGCCCGGATCCATAATAATTATTGTATAACATTCTGTTCATATTACTTTAAATAATATTTCCAAATTGAGCTCTAGTCTAAACTATTTGCAAAAATAATTGTTTCTTTAATTCTTGTTTACTTAAATCGGCCAAGGTAATTATCCTTAATAGCAAATAAATTCAAAAAATCGGAATGATTTTAGAACCACTGAGTTGTACTATATTCCCTTATACCGTACTGAATATGTCAAATTTGAACCAATAACTGTAGAATGCTCATTGGAGCACATTTTAATTCAATTTCTTTTGATCGTCAATTAAGTGGTGTAAACTGTTAAAACAATTTGCGTAATAATTAACAACATTTGTTTTCTTTTTTAGCTTTGTTCTACGTACTAATTAAGCCCAGTTTTTCTAACTATTTTCATTTAACTGTGTATTACTTGTTTAACTGTAAATTTATTTAAATATGATTTTGACTTCTCTACTAAGAGTTGGTATCTGCTTTAGTTTATTTTTAAATAACATTTTTTTCATTAACAGCAGTAAAGCGGTTTTTACTACCCTTATTAGATATTACACCATCAATTGTAACAAGCTTTCTTCTAGTATTAGACATCTGATATGGTTACTCTAACCATTAATCTAAATGTTATTTTTATAATTTTATTTGTTGTAACCTAATCATAAAATGCTCAGAAATTATTTAATTTAACCCTTTTAGGCCCAAGACAATAAATAAAATTATGGATCAGACCAAAAATGAAAGCAGCTATATGGATCGATGAATTTCGATGATTTGAATAACAATATCAATATATTACACAGTATAGTAAAAGCATTTAATTTTCTCACATCTCACAATCGCTTAATATGGGTCTGAAAGGAACAAGACAGAATTTGCATATATAAAATTATGCTTTAATACTAAATTTTAATAACTACAACTTTATTTACTATCAAAAATCTCAATAATCTCTTCACATCACATTGATAACTTAAAAATGATTTCATCTTAATCAATTTTGAATTTAAATTGTCCATCTCTGAAATATTAAATTATATTTTTTGACAACATAATATTAATTCACTCTGTATGTTAACAAGGACACAAATAGAATAACATATCTACACACTATGATAAAAACAATATTCTGATTGTATAAATCTAACTAAGGACTAAAATAAAAAAATTTATATCCTTCAAATCAAAACTATGTACACAGCTATATTGTACTTTTGTATTTGATCTGAAACTAAACTAAATAAAATGAATATTATTATTTTTAAAGAAAATGAAATCCATACGATTTTATATTGTTTTCATATTATTATCCTGAAATTAGATCCTGAATTTAAAGATAAATAAAACTCATTATCCTGCCAAAAACAAAAAAAAAAAAAAACAAACAAAAATATTCTTTGTAATTGCAAAACACTGTAATGGAACCTTAAATTTAAAATGAAAATCCAGATTGGTCTTCATTGTTAATTTTCAACAAAATAAATAAAAATCTTTAATTTTACTTTATTTAAGTCATACTATAATACAGCCTCAGACTTTTGTTTTTAATTTGAGAAAGCCAATCAGAATGATAATACAGGTTGTTGTTATACAATATATATATATATATATATATATATATATATATAATATAGATTTGTATTTAATTTTCCTTGAAATTTAGTAATGTGTGAGAATATAACGATGCCGCTTTGAATATAATGATAGGTACTATTAGGCAGATCAGATTATTCATTGAATATTGAGAATTTCAATGGATTTGGTATACACTTTACACCATGAGTTCTATACAATTACTATTTTAATAATATATTTTTGTGGAAATTATTACCTACGATAATAAAAAACACAGTATGTTGTGAAAAAAATAAATGTTGTTAATTAGAGTGGATCTGAATTGGATCTGAAACCCAAATTCCTATTATTTGTTCTACTTCTTCAGCTGCATATCACATTTCTGAAGCTCTCTCTGTTCCGTGCTGCGTGCACTAGTTCTCCCACCGTATGGAGACCCGTCCATTGCCTGATATTTCCTACATGTCATGACATTTGCTTTTCTACCAACACGTCTTCTCTCTTCAATTATTTTACCTTGCAGAACCAGTTCTAGAATATGATATTTTTTCATTTCACATCATTATGATCCAGACAAGTTATTTTTCAAGCGTTTGGTTGTTAATAACAACTCACGGTTTCTACACCTATTCTACTTAGAATTTTACTAGTATTCACTCGATCCACCCATGCTATCTTCAGTAGTCTACGGTATACCCACATTTCAAATACTTCAAGCTTTTTTATGGTCGACCACATGTAGCATTTAACTTGTTCAAACAATTTTAGTGAAATACTGCTGAACTATACTTGGTGCAGGTAAAAGTGTATGTCCAAATGTTTAAATAAAACAGTCTATACTTAAATTCATAGATCTCGAGGGTGGGTTATCAGATTACAGTGAACAGTCAGTTTATAACAACATTATTTTTTTTAAATATTGTTTACCGATGAATGTTTCGTACCGATGAATGAACATTTGCTTCGGTTTCTTCTTCCGATGTCTTTTTTCGAATATATAAGACTAGTGTGTCAGTTATATCCGGTGTATGTTTTTTATATTTTTGGCTTAAATTCAATATTTTAGCTATGCTCCACTAATTAATTTTATTTTAATTATTGTTATTATTATTATTATTATTAATATTATTATTATTATTATTTTCTATAATTAAAATTACAATAAAAGTCAGAACGAGAAATACTGCAGCAGGATATCGGGTTAAGTCAAATTAACATTATAATTGACTTCGGTTTTACATCAACATTAGCAATATCGTTACGAAGAACATTTTTGCCATCCTAAATGTGTCACAATCCAATTTTTTGCCTATATCTACTATCAAGTGTTAATATTTACTATCAAGGGATTGCTGTGGCTATGACCCTCTTTTAAACTAAAGTGTTCCTTAGTTATAATATATGTTTTCTACTGATCTTTTATTTATATATTTATTTATTGATCCGCGCTCTTGCAAATAAATCTGCAGATCAAATTCAACTTCTTTTGCCTTTTGGGATGTTGGTCTTTTTAATAAATACAAAATTAAACTTTTAATTTCTTACCATGGAGTACAGTATTTAATTTGCACCATATTTTATAATTCCCTTGTCAGGCTCTGGTCTGTATTGAGCCACTCTTTTTTATTGCTGCAATTGTTTGCCAGTTTCCACATTACAATATTTTTCTAAATATTTATAAGAATATTCACTTATGTCATTTTTATATTCAATTTATTAACCGGTTGCTGAGACCTATGTTATTTCCATTACGGCAAGTTTCTTCTACTTCTTCACTATAAATTGGAAGTGTAACGAAATCCCCGGTCTATCGGAATATTGTTTTATCAAAACTCGGATTTTTAAAATACTACTTTTGCTAAAAATTCTGTTTTTTTTTTTGTGCATATTCATTTTATTTCTTTAAAGATTTTTACAAACTTGGTCTGGCACCCAATAGTTTAATTGCGCATAGCCAGAGTTTGACTACAAAAGATTTTTACAAAATTTGCTTGCAGAAGCTTAAATAATCGCGGGTAGTTAGAGGTGCAAAAAACAAACTGGATTTTTAACAAAAACTGGATATGATAAAACAGGAGCTCAACTGTGCGGAGGTGCAAAAAATTAATAAAAAAAAAAACCGGATTTTAAAAAAACAGGATTTTGATAGAACATTATTGCTTAGTTGTGCAGAGGTGCAAAAAAATAAAATAAAAAAACAACGGATTTTAAAGAACAGAATTTTGATAGAACATTATTGCTTAGTTGCGAAGAGGTGCAAAAAAAAAATAATTACAAAAAATAAACCGGATTTTAAAGAACAGAATTTTGATAGAACATTATTGCTTAGTTGCGCATAGGTACATAAAATAAATAAATAATAAAAACAAAGCGCATTATGAAAAGTAGGATTTTGATAGAACAGGATTTCGTGTGACCGACTTTCGTAAAGTAGACCTTTATAAATTATAATATTTAATAAAAAAAAGATCAGCAATATGAAAAATTTTTAATTTCATTATTAAACACCCTGTATTTCCTTAATATTTTATTTCTTTTTCTTAGATTTCATTTCTATCTTTATAGCAAAAAAAAAAAAAAAAAAAAAAAAACTATAAAATATATAAAAAGGAATTTTTATATTTGCCATTTTTTTTTTTGTTATTTTTATTTTCAGTTTTGTTTTTCTTTTTTTTTTTTGTTCAGCTTTTCTATTCCATTTAAGTGGGCACTTTAATTCAATTACATTGACTCCTTTCGAGTATATCTTGTTTATTTTATTTTATTTTTTTTCTTTTTTATTATATTTTATTCTGCTCTCTTTCCTACATTATAATATACATTTGTCCTTTTTCTTCTTACTGCTTATTTATTTCAACTCGAACCAATTACCAAGAATGCCTTAATAATGCTACTACAACTAAATTTGTTGTTGTTGTTGTTGTTATTATTGTTATTGTTATACTCCCTTTGTTATTCGTATTATTTTTTTTTGTTTTGTATTCCTTTAGAAAATCCATGGTTTTCAACTTGTGAAATAAAACACACCAAAAAGTGTGTAAAAATATTATTTTTGTTATTGTTTTTGTTGCCGTTTTTGTGCTTTTGCTTTTCGGAAAGGATCTGAAAGTAAGCTGAAATTTAATGGTGAAGGCAAATGAAACAAAGAGAAGAAAAATGAATTCTTTAACAAAAATGGCAAAATATAAAACAATAAAAGAAAAACAATAATATAACAACAATAAGAAGAAAATTGTTATATAAGCCTTAACATTTTTGTGTTGCTTTCAATGGGAAAATGGGTTTCTTCTTCGCATCTCATATGAAGTGATGATTTTTTAGAGTAGTCCTCTTGTACCATATCCTTGTTTTGATAAAATAACATATGTGTGTATCCTTCCGTTATGACTTTGAAATAAAGGGTATAGCTATTTATATATATATATATAATATATATGTATATGTTAATATATAATGCGTATATATGTATATTTCTTTAACGAAAATATTTGCGTATTTCTAAAATATTGTTTTTTTTTATTTTTGTTTTTATTTTATTTTTTCTGAAAACCAAAAATACACAATTTTCATTTTCAAAATGGTAATGTTTTACAGATCGTAAAAATTGTGAATTTTTTTGTTTTTTAGAAACTTAAAAAATATATTTTTGAATTTAAATTTTTTTTGGAAAATTGTAGGAAAATTTAAAAAGTGGTTAGATTTTCCATTTCCGGAAAAACCCCATATAGAAGGTTATCTAACTTAAAATATTTTTTTTTTTGTTTATGGATACAGGTAGAGGTAAGTATTATTGTTTTAAATATTTTCAGTAATTAGAAAGCCACAAAACTCTTCATTTATATTGAATATAGTGAATAATGGGATAATTCACAATCATTATTAATCATTTCAAATCTGGTTTACCCAAAGTTAAACAAACTCTTAAGAATACAAAAGTATTATAAGTTATTTTTCAAAATTGAAACTTGCATTTAGTAGACTTTATATTTGACTACACTTTGAAAACACATTTACGATATTTTCAAATTGAATTGAATTGTAATTTAAGTATAGGAAGAGACTTGTCGCGTCACAATCTAACAGGTCTGTGTATTGAGTTCAATATCATCTGAATATACATATTCAAATTAATCATATTATTTTCTTTTGATATTCTTTCAAGTTCAAATTCAATTAAGCATGAAATAAAAAACAATATATATATATATATATATATATATTTACCGTTTTTCCTATACATACCAGCAGACTCATTCCATAATTCTATTGATTTATATATTGATTATGATCGAACAAAGCACGTGAAACAAAATATTGTATTGACATTTTAAACATTTTAATACAAACATAGGTATTATACCGACATACAAATTGAAAATGTATTAGAAGTCATAGTAAAACGTGTCTTTGATTACAAATTGAATAAAAAATTTTAATATTAAAATATATAAATTTAAAATTGAATCTGATTTATAAAATATTTCCATTGAAATGTTTTTGTGTAGAAATACTGAAATAATCAAATGTTGTTCGGAGAGTCGAAAAGGTTGATTTCAACCAAATTTTGTGCAAAGAGTCTGTTGAGGGTATATTGTAATGACAATTAAATTCAGAAACAGTTTAAATGCTTCTTTGATAAAAAATTTTCAAATTTTTCTTCTCCTTCTTTAGTTAGGCATTTAGTACCTATTTTTCCAATATTTCTTGTCCTCAGTTTTGTAATACATGCACTGACGGTAATAAGAAAATTGATGTAGTAGGACCGAAAGTATATGGAGAAAGATTAATAACCAATATTCTTTCAAGCCAATTCCCTGCAGTCACCGTTGTCCAGACAGAACTAAAAAAATTGTTAACTAAATCGAGGGAGCTCTATCGATTGGTGATATTTTCGGTGATAATTTCGGGAAGGACCGTAAATCGGTTTTTTAAGACCAAAAATCGTCGAAATTGGTCGAAATCGAGATTTTTAAATGGGAAGAGGTAGTTTTTAATGCAAATTCAGATTTACGATAAATTCCCGGTTGAAAATCTCGATTTCGGCCAATTTCGGCGAATTTTGAACTTAAAAAACCCTTTTCCGGTCTTTCCCGGAAGGTGAAAATGTTTCCAATCGATGGAGCATTCTCGAGTTAGTTAGTAATTTTTTTTCTAACTCGAGTAGAACTCTGTGCAGGAGAGAATAGAGTAGAACTCTGTGCGGGAGAGTATTTAAGAAGAAATTACAAAAAACGTAAAACCTATATTATGTCGGATAGAAAAGCAACCATAGCTAGCACATGAAAGCTAATATGTGATTATTTAGAGCTACTCAAAACCTTGATAAAAACATTTGTTACAATAATGTGGATACCAGGCCATTCTGGCATAACAGGAAACGAAGCTGCAGATTATCTAGAAAGAAAGGCACCAGATGCGCCTTTCATAGCGCTCGTTTTGTGACTTATTTTCTTGAGCACAGTTAAGATACGGTTGAAAGCTTAGGTGGGGCAAAAAGCTGAGGCTGATACCTGAGCTGAGCTGATACCAAATTTACTCATGCCAAAACGCTCGATCAAGAAACATAAAACTTATCTAAGTTTCAATAGAGAGCAGGTGCGTATCTTTGTTCGGACAATATCAGGTCACTGCCTAATAAACAAATATCTTTATGAAATGAAGCGAAAACAACTGATGTAGAATATGTGAAATAGAGGAAGAATCTGTTGAATAACTGCTCTGTAAATGCGAAGGGCTTACTTGTAACAGACTGCGGAACTAGGGCACAGCTTTCACCGAATTATGAAAAATATTCTGAGTGTGATCACAAAATCAGGTATACTCAATGGACTCATTGAATTAATTAGCACTAACGAACATATTTAAAAACAAAAAGTCCATTTGCAGTTGTGGTAATATACAGATTCCCTCCCGAAAGTACATAATCTAATCTAATCTACCAGAGTTAAGCTAATTCTGTGGTATACCCCTAAGAACCGTCAAAATGTATATTTTGTGGATCCAATGTCAATGTACCATCTTTTTGAAGGCCTTTCTCGCAGATGTTTGATATTGATTTGGCCATTTATTACTACCTTTTCCAGTCAACTTGCTGCCATTCTATTCCTATAGTTTTGTAAATTTCAATTTTCACTAAATCTGATATCTTCAGTTTCTTTGTCTAATTCGAATCAAACTGGCAATATCTTGAATGTCGCATTTCTCCCTGCTTTCGTTTTGATATCTTTCTTATCTCTTATCGTTTATCGACATATTTTCAAACCCCTTCAATTAATTATAATTTTTAAAAAAAATTAAAGCTAACTTCAAATAAATGTAAAAATTTGTTCCAAAATCGAATAACATCAAAAATCGAAATGATGTTCAAATTGAGATTTTGTGTTGAACGGTTTATTCGTATTCGTACTTTAACTTCATACTTTTCAATAAGTCAGAATAACAAAAAGCTGTATTTGAACTCTGCAAGGGTGTTCTATATTTCCTAAACAATTGTTTTTTTGCATAAAATTTCAAGGAAATCGAAAGAAGAAAATGCTATTGGGACTTATTTATTTTTTATTTTATTATGTACCAGTGCATCTACTGACAAATCTGCAGGCCAACCACAGGCTTTTTTCGCTCTCGGTATTTGGGCCTTTTAGATAGTATAATTATTTGGTATATATTATTTTGTATATTACTTTCGGGACTGTTTTAAAATGTTTGTATATAGAAAATAGAAATGAAAAGATTGTTAATCTTGTCTGCACGGAAATAGAGCACCACACATTAATGGCATTGCCTTAAATTATTTTTGCCAAAATTATCTTAAGCCAAGTTTAATTTGTTCCCACAACTCCCTAGAATATTAAAGTAGCACAATAATTTTAACAGGCAATAGAAAATAGAAATGAAAAGATTGTTAATCTTGTCTGCACGGAAATAGAGCACCACACATTAATGGCATTGCCTTAAATTATTTTTGCCAAAATTATCTTGAACCAAGTTTTATTTGTTCCCACAACTCCATAGAATATTAAACTAACACAATAATTTTAACAGACAATAGAAAATAGAAATGAAAAGATTGTTAATCTTGTCTGTACGGAAATAGAGCACCACACATTAATGGCATTGCCTTAAATTATTTTTGCCAAAATTATCTTGAGCCAAGTTTTATTTGTTCCCACAACTCTATAGAATATTAAACTAACACAATAATTTTAACAGGTTTGGCTAACAATAACACCACAAACGTAATATGGACATATAAAACGCAATACCTTCTTCCGGGTTAAAAGTACAATTAAAAACAAAAAAATATATATATAAAGTAAAGTAAGAAAAGGTAAATATAATAATAAAATTTATATTTATATTTAATTTCTATTAGCATTAAAAATTATAATATAAGTAGATAGATATAAGATTTGTAATAGAGAGATGGTTCACATCCTACCCGGAAAATTGTCACACAGTTTAACTGTACATTTATGTGCAGTTAAAATAATAAAATTAAATTATAAAACATTGAACTGTATAGAATCTCAGACTAAAACATTATTATTGTATTTGGTTTGGCCATAAGTGAAAAAATTAATGCGCACTGAAATGAATTTTTTATGGACTTAAATGGTTCTACTGTTAGTGAAAATTTACACTAAAATGCAAATAACATCAAAATGTAAATAATTTTCTTACTAAAATTAAATTTCACTAATATATTTTTTGTTCAATGAAAATATAAAAATATCGATATATCGAAAACAGCATATCTACCTTCGTCAGTGCTTACAACTAATTTACTATAAATTTTAATTGTGCGGTAGATAAAATTTGTTGTAGAACAGTCTACTAGACAATAATAGTTATGTGTCCAAAACGACACTAGCAAAACTATTTTTACCAATTAAAGACCCAACCATAATGAACTTTAGCTGGCTTAAGCCAACTTAAGGAAATGTACGATTACATGTAAATTATATTATGCAACCATAATAGGAATATCAGAGCATTTCGTTAAGTTTTCGTTAACTTAAGCTGGCTTAAGGAAAGTGCGATTTCATTCGCACATTCTGTACGCAAATTTGACATTTGATTTAGGAGCTGTTATTACTTATTAAAATATTTTTGATATATAATAAAATGATTTAATTATTTAATAATTTACATACTTCATAACAAATTAATTATATATAATAATAATAAAGGAAAAAACATTAATAATATAAAATAGTATTAACAAAATAAAAAAGACATTAATTAAAATATATTTTAAAAAAAACTGAAAATAATATTTAAAATATGTATATATGAAAAAAAAATTAAAATAACAAACAAAATATAATTTATATTTAACAAAACTTCTGTATTATGTACGTGTTTTTATTTACATTTATAATTTAACAATAGTCAAAATCACTTAAGTTAGCTAAAGTCTATTGTGGGTAACTTATGGAAAGTACAAAACTTTAACTGGTTTTCCGTTAAGTTTTGACATTAGCTTAAGCCAACTTAAGTTCAATATGGTTGAGCCTTAAACCTGCTGCTGTAAAACTTAACAAAACTATAAAAATATAATTCGTTTGCATCCTATTATTGCCATAATCAACTCCATACTATATTCTTATTTCCCGGGCAACAAATCGTAAATTCTGAATCAATAAATTTTTTTTTTTTTATTTTTTTATTATTTTACTATAGACACCACATAAACAATTTCGGAGCCTAATATTTCACATCAAGGATAATATATAATATATATATATTTTTTTTTATATTTTCGTTTTCTCTATAATTCTACAAATTCTTTAGATAGTTCTTCAATTCATTTGAGGTTGTGTTTTATTTGTTTATTATTGTTTTTGTTGTTGTTTTTTTTATATTTGAAATTTTTAAGGGATTTTCTTTTTAAAATAAAACTTTTCTCTTCTTATATAATTTTTTCAATTTCAATTTTAACTTAACTTTGTTATTTGATGCAAAAAGGATAAAGTTTTTTTGGCAAACATAAGTATAATATCAAAATTTACAATACACACATACAATATATACTACATACATACATATATGTAAACAAGTAAATAAAATGTTTGTTACCAACAAAAAAAAAAAACAGAAAAAGTTTTTAGAAGGTAAAAATAAAACTAAAAATAAGATAAGAAAGGATAAGAAAGAAATGAAGTTTAATTCGACATGAGTATCCTTGATTTATTGCAATTAAAATAACGTAAAGAAAGAGAGAAGAAAAAAGGACAAAAACTTTTTCTAATTTTTATTTATTTTTTTTTTTTATTTACTTTCGCAGAAACATGTAAAAAAAAACTTTAAATTTATTATAAAATAAAAAATTTCCAAAATTTTAAATTTATAAGAAAATAAAAATTGCATACGTGTAGGTACCAAAACATTTCTAAGTTATAGCATTTGGGTGGGGGAAAAATTCAGAATATTAAAATGGTAAAAAGAGTGGTGCATCAAAATACATATAAATTGAGTTCAAAACAAAATTTTTATTTTAAATTATCGGGATCAAAGACAAAAAATAAAAGTTTATGTTTAGTTAGAAATTTGATAAAATAAAAACAAAAATTTAAAATCTTTAAATATACTTGAAAGTGTGTTGTTATAGGGATATAGATCGCTAATATATGTGCATTGTAGGAGGCGCAGTGCATTATTGATCAAATGAATATTTTCAATTCATATTTACTTAGTTATGCAGAGGGCGATGCAATGAATCAGTTCATCGCCTCTTAACGTTAGTATGATCTACGAAACAAAACAATTGATGGAATGAGGTTGGGGGGGGGGGGGTATATTAAAAATAAAGCTCAGAGCTCATAATCCATTAAAGCATAAATTCTACAAACATTATAATCCAAGTTAAAGTTCGTGCAGTTAAACTTTACTTCCGGAGTGACATAAAATTTACATTTTTATTGTATCAAAGCTAATATGAAACTACATAGTGTTGTAGATGCTAATATGGAGTTGTCAAAGCAAATATGTGAATACATAGAGTTGTTAGAACCCGTGCGACAAATAAATAAAGTATTTAGACCAGACCATTTGGAATCACAGAATTTGAAAATCAAATTTTGAAATTACAGGAAAAAAAACTGCAAATTATCTAGCGGTAGATTATTTTATTTTTGCATTGGCTGCTCATTTACCATAGTTAAGCACAATTATCTACTGAATGCCACTAAGAATAGTCAAAATGTATATAAAAATGTAGATAAAGAACTGAGGATTTCTGTATCAATAAATTTCATAATAGAAAAGCAAAAATGATTGCATGATAAAATATAAATATTTTTATGTTTCAAAACAAAAACCAGATAAGCATTATACCTAATCAGCTAGTCAGGAAACATTTATAAATACCGAAAACAACTTTGGTATAGAATATAGTATAAATTAAATGGAAAAATGACTGCATGATAAAATATAAATATTTCTATATTTCAACAAAAGGCCATGTAAGTATTATATTTAATCACATATGAGCCTAATCTAATCACCTAACCTAACCTAACAAGCCTAATCACCTAGTGAAGAAACATTTATAAATAGAATTGCTTTGTGAAAAAAAACTTTGGTATACAATATAGTATAAAGTAGGGGAACAATTTATTGAATATTTACGCTATGAATGAAAAACCCTTTTTTGTAGTAGAACTCACTATCTGCCAACATTATATTTGTCCAATGGCTTCAATATTAAAGTATGCAAGAACCAACAGGATGAATTTTATATTACCGAAAAAATGGTAGAAACATTTCCTTTTCATTTTATATTATTTTGTTATCATAATTGGCTGTCCAGAATTATTCTAGTACAATTATTATATTGTTAAGTATTGAATAGTTTCTAGGAAAATGATTCATTACTATTTTTAATATTTTTTTTAAATATTTTATGTTTACACAATAAAATGATTATACTACAAAAAAACATATTAAAATAATACAAAATCAGAATATATTGAACAATTTACCAAAATCAAATTCATTTTACCGATAAATAATAATATTATTTATTTTAATCATAACTAGAGACTTGCAGTACCTTCGCGACTTCTACATCGCGATGCCGATAAAGCTGTGCTGTAGTAAAGCTATTCAGTTCTATTTGATTTTTTTGCAAAAATTTTTATAAAAAATTTAGGAGGGTCAAAATTTTGATGCCTGTAATCTGTTTGGGAGAAAACGTTTTAAGAAAAGTACAAAAATTCGACTGAATACCGTACAGGACGGCAAAAATAATTGCCGTTAATTTTGATAGAATTTTTCTAATGTTGCTAAGTGTTGCCAAAAACTTGATTTAATTTTAAACATTGTATACGATGATTACATAGTGATACAGTTAAGTTTTAGAGGAAGTTTAGTTTTATTGTTATTAAGTTGTAAAATTTATTTATTAATCCATTTTTTTTTTTTGTTTTTGTAGGGGGCTGCCGCTTCACTTAGTATAATTGAAATCCTGATTTTGCTGTCGGCAGAAAGATGTAGATGGCAGGAAAAAAGAAAATTTGAAAATTATTACATTTTTTTGTCATTATATTCATTTTTTAATTCTAACCTCCGCTCTATTTTATTGAAATGCGAATTTAGCTGACGACAGGGGCAAAAAATTGTTCTTTAACTAGTATGTTGTAAAACCCGGATTAACTAATTTTATTTCATACATAGATACTTAAAATAAGGTATATATATATACATGTATACATAATTTGTATGCTTGGATTTATTCTAAACGATTTCGTCTTTTGTTGAAATAATTGAGAAGAGAATAATAATTAAAAATTACTTTTTTTTTATTAAAAAAATATTTTTTTTTGTTTTTAAAAATTAATATTATAAATTTTATAATATATTAACAAAAAAAAAATATTTTTTTAATTAAGAAAAAAAAAATTTAAATTACACAAAATTTGTGATATTAACATGACGCTTTAACCAACTGAGTTATAACCGATTAAAATTATTTCATTAAAATGCAAACATAAAATAATATTTTGATCCACACAAAATCCAATAAAACAAAATGAATATCTATACCCAAATGGGATAAGTACAATACAAACACACACAATCAGAGTATGTACTCGAAAAACAGAAATTGTATATATATATATATGAATAATCAGAGAAGGCGTATTCTACTCTAATATTATTATTGTGTGTGTGCAGTTTATATAAATAGCATTAGATTAGTTCATAAATCTTACTGAATATTATTTTGCCTCATATGCCAAATTGTTATTTCGAGATGATCGTTCTTAAAGTGTAACATTCTAATGCTCGAAAAGCTACAGATAAGTACATATTTGATTTGAAAATGACCGGGATTACAAAATTTTTGTTTTATTTCTTCTGGCTGAGTATTGTGCTGAAGTATGAGTATGAGTACAACAAAAATATTTTAGTTCGGTTGTTAATTATTTATTTCTATTCAGTGGAACATGATTTTCCCAATATATACTTACTATTAGTGTATTTAAAAAATTTTCAGGAAAATTTGGATTCTATTTTAAGTATATGTACCTACACATTTATTATTTGTACATTTATCGAATTATTGGAATATGCTATTACTAGGTATAATAAAGTTTAGATTAATTAAGTTCAATATTGTTTCATTCATTCAAAAAGTGATAAATTAAAAAAAAAAATAATAACAAAAAATCTACAGTAGTATTAAATAATATCTCTATTTGTAAATGAAGTCAAAAATTTTTTCTTAGAATATTAAATTTTTATTATACATATTGATAGAGACATACTTCTAAACGTAATTTTAAATATAAATCAATGAGTATAATATTATTTATAGTAATAATAAATATTTGCCTATTACTAAGTCATTATAAGTGGATAAAAAAAAATTGTTCTTTTTTTTTGACAAATATTATTTTATTAATTTATAAACATTGATATAATATATGCTGCAATGCCTAGACAATAACAATTAGTGACGCAATTATATTAAAAAAATATTTGAAAGAGGAATACTCAGAAAAGCGTTTAGTCTAAATACTGAATCGATACTTGATAGTAAATACTAAATTAGATCACACAAAAAGCTAGAAGCACTAATTGAAGGACATAACATTGTAAGATTAACTAAGATAAAAAAAAACTTGAATGTACAGAACATGTAATGAGAATGAATACTAAGTAGAATATTAGACACAGTAAGCGTACAATACCAGGGCAAGAGGTAGACAAAGATCAAGATGGCTAGATGAATTCGAGGACAGCTATGGAAAGATTTGAGTTAAAAAATCGAAGACAATAGTACAACATAGAGTAGAATTGATTGAAAACTAACGACGTTAAAGCCGCGCGAATTGTAGAACCAACATATGATAATAATGATATTCATTGAATTAATCAAATAAAATTTAAAAAAAAAAAAATTATTAAAAAATCTTTTTTTTCAAATATTAATATGTAATCATACATACATAAAGTTTATCTGTACTGTGCGGCCACAAAAAAAAATTCAGACATGATTAACCGATTCGGTTTAACAATAAAAAAATTGTTTTAACATAAAAAATATCTAAATCTAAATCTTTGAGAAGACTACATATTCTCAAGGGGTAACCATGTGTAGTTAAAAATGACTTAACAAATCGAATTGAATTTCGAAATTCGAACAAAACAATACAAACGCGATAAACCTATGACTTTATATATTTTATATATTTTATTTTATATATATACCAAATATTTGTCATATAATGGCAAAACAATATTTAAAAAATCAAATTTTAAATCTAAGTGAAGCAAAATAGTACTAATGAAATTGTTACCACTGATTTGTATGAATATTTTTTCTCATACGCCAAAAATTTTGACATAAAGCAAAACAATACTTACATTTTGATAAAACAAAAATTGGATATGGTGAACAAAATCGATTTGCATACCACTAAAACTACTATCATATATAATAAAATAGATTGATTTAATAGACGCAGCATTTTTTAAACCCACAGAAACAACTCCTAACTCCAAGTCAACCATACGTCAAAAATTGTGTTATAAAGCAAAACAATACTTACATTTTGATAAAAAAAATTTAATATTGAGCAAAAATCGATTTGCATAAAACTACTACCATTTAAGATAAAATAGATTACTGTAACAGACGTAGCATCTCTTAAAACCGCGGAAATAACTCCTAACTCCAAATTGATGATAAGTCAAAAATTGTGACATAAAGTAAAACAATGTCACAATTTTTGACGTATCATCAATGTATCAATGTATCATCAAAACAAAATGTAAGTTTTGATAAAAAAAAAATTGAATATGGAGCAAAAATCGATTTACACAAAACTACTACCATTTGTGATAAAATAAATTACTGTAATAGACGTAGCATATTTTAAAACCGCAGAAACAACTCCTAACTCCAAATCGACGATTTGGTGTATGGAGCAACTTAGTATTCAGATGACAATTTTTTATTTTGTTATTAAACCTAAAATAATAATAATTAAAATATGAGTAAAACATGACTTATTAACTTATTATCTAATTTACACTACAATTACAAGCAAAGAACATTTCCTGGAACACTTGGAACAAATTTTGTCTTTGCAGAGCAAAAAGAGTAGAGCAAAAAATTATAAAACTCAATTTTATTTTCTATTTAAAACATATTTTTATCGAAATAGAAAAAAAATATTCTGTAGCTATGTAGATTGATCACAACATTTCGGAATTAGTTAAAAAATTCCAAAGTGAATACTAAACATTTTTTATTTACTCTACAATTTTCTTTTATGTCCTTATTTTCTTTAATTTTTCCTAATTTTAACTGTATACAAAAAAATTCTTAGAAGTTTTTTTACTAATACATAACAGTCGAAAAATGTGAAAACAATTTTTTTTTTTTACTAATACCATGAAAAATTAAATTTTACATATCTTTACCAATACCAATATACATACCTATCTACAAAATACAATTTAAGACAGATTGACATAAATAAACAAAAATATAATAATAATAAATTGTTTGAAACACCAATCATCCACCCATATTTTCAACAAATTATAATATATACCTTTAATAAAAGGTTATATAAAAACAATTTTCAGTAAACTTTCAATTTACCCTATATATAATTGCTATTATCCTGTTTGATTTTTCGTCCTTTTTCTTTAGATAAATATCTTCAGTAAACATTTGAATTAAGTATTATTTTTCTCACTTGAAATATGTTAGATATTTTCCATACCCCTACCTCTCCATCATTTAATATTATATCACACCTTTAGTACTATAAATTTCTATTACTAAAATAAAATTTATTTTCAATCATTAGTAATGTATCCTGACATTAGAAGGACTAACCATAATTTTTGTTATTTTTTTTTTTCTCTTAATTCTTTGTTTTTGTTTGTGTCTCATTCCAAAATAACCAAACACACTTCTTGACCCTTTCAGTTAATTATGATCCACCCTTTTACTGTAATTTTGAACCTTTTTCTTTGCAAAATAAAAAAAAAAATTAAAATAAAAAGAAAAAAGAGAAAAATTAAAAGAGAAGGAAGAAAATAATTTACCTGTACTGAAATTTAATTTAGTTTGTTTGCTTGTAAATATGTGATAGCAATTATCCTTTTGGCTTTAGTTTTTATCTTCTTTAAGTTTATTTGGGTATCAAATTTATTTTCAGAATAATTTCATACAAATTGATAAAAATAGATGTAGAGTTGAATTATGTTTTGATGGCGGAGATGTTAATAATGTGTACGGTATATGGATGCAGGATTTATTGATCAAGACAATTCATTACTATTGTTCAGATTTAATTGAATAGAATGTCTGGTTTTTTTTCTTTACTTAACAGCCATGCAAAACTGGCTATCAGTATTTTGTGAAACTGATTTTGAGCTTTGTGCAGTATTTCAGTACTAATTCAAAGTATTGCGGAACAGAAAATATTGGAATAACGTGTAGGGTAAAATGTACTTCAAGGTTTGCATAATAAGTCTGAAAAGTTGATTTTTCAATGGGTCAAGCGACATGATGTCTGCAGCATGGTCTCATACAAATTAATCAGAAAATATTGGAATAACATGCAGATTAAAATGTACTTGACGACTTACATAATAAATCTGAAAAGTTGATTTTTCAATGGGTCAAGCGACACGATGTCTGCAGCATGGTCTCATACAAAAATGATAGTTTTTACACGAGTATACACAACATGGTATTCATATGTAAATGTTTGTGTGAAATTTCATATTATACTGGTCCATATGCTAATAACAAGCATTTCTCTGTTTATTTACTATTTTGTCATAGTTCAAAATCAAAAAAAAAATAATAAAAAAAAAAATAAAATAAAAACAAATTTTTTTTATGTTCTTGACAGGTTCTTAGGTAGAATCACCTTTTCGTGCTTGATGAAGTACGGTGCTGCAAGTTTATACTATAATTTCTACAATATTTCGAACATTTATTTATCAAATTACTGTTTTATCACCTCATTAATAATATGGAAAACTACATGCTATTGTCAGGAACTAGGCCTTTTTAAATAGAATAGCTCCATTTTATTTAATTTGTTACCATAGCTAGTATACTCTTTTGTTTGTGTTAGTAAGTGAGCACCGTGCAGAAAGTAAAATTTATGTTTTGTTTTGTGAATACCAAAAGATCCTCTCCATTAAATTAGTTTAATGAAAAGCGGATGTGAAACGTAAATCAACACTTTCTACATCCAGACTCATTTGGTTTGGCCCAATCAGAGTACTTTTGTCCGAAAATATTTACAAATATAGCAAATTTACAATTTTTCAGCAATGCGATTATAGTTTTTTAAATTATACTGTACTGAGTACTAGCAACCTACAACAACTGAACAACAAGCTGAAACAAGCTACAACAAAAATAATTACTGATTAGCCTCTATATAGATCAAAAAGATACAATTAGGTGGTAATTGGTTTTTCATAATCAAATGAATTAATGTTTGCTCCCACCAACCTATTTTTCAGTCTGATGTGGAAATAAGGTCTAATTATGTTTATGTAGACAATTTTTAATTGTAAAAACCTGTTGCAGAGAGTTAGCATTACAGCAGTCTATTAACACAACTTCGGACTTACTTGAACTGGGGTTTGAAATTAAAAACCGTTCTTCATCATCTGGAATCCATTCGATATTTGGAAGGTTAAAAGCACCGCAAAACCACAATTTCGTCTGATGGATTCAATAGAGATAAAATAAAATCAATAGTACTAATAAAGTTAATATAGTTTTCAAGAGGAGAATTTGGTGGTATATAACAAGAAATAATAAAAACTGACTTATTTCGAAATTCAATTTTTACCGCAATCAGTTCTAAATCCATATTGGGTGGAAGTACAATAGCAGAACTATATAGGATATTTTTTATCGCAATTAAGACGCCTTTAGGGGTTATTAAATTACTAACAGTGGTATTGTATCTGTCTTTCCTATTCCAGGGAATCGATTGCTGAATGTAACCAAGTTTCAGTTAAAACAAAAATATCAGAATTCAAAATGTTTGAGTTTACGTAAATATTTGACGTTTTAGTGCGTATCCCCCTCACGTTTTGATAATAAACAGATAATTCAAAGGGTAATAAATTTTTTAAGGTTTTTCTTTGGCAAGTTTGCTAACTGTTTTAAATTAATTTCGTTAGGGACGATAAAGTCTATTATGGTATTCCCGCTATTATGGTCTTGCAGATGGTTTGCTCTATTACTTTCAACGTGACTGCGGTATGTTACAAATATCTGCCATCAACTCTTTTTGCGATATTCCAAGGCCTTCTTGATAAATATTTTTTTTAAGCCGTTAGGCCCTGCTGACAAATTTTGTTGATGAATTAAAGCCTTTATGTTAGTTTTGGTCTTCCCATCAATACAGAAATGATTATCTTGGTTGTGTATATAGGTAAGTCAAATATAAGCTAACGTTGTCATAGATAGTAGGATCACTCAGTTGACCGAGAACCTATTTGCACTACCCTTCTTCAACAGAAATTTGAGTTATTCTAACAATTGGCGGAACAAGTGGATTAACGAAATTGGGTGAGGGATTACTCGATGAAGATGGTTGAGTATTGGCAAGGATTACAAGTTTGCTGGTAAACATTTCACTATATCCACCTATCCATATATAGGTGGCATGTCATAAGTTCCAGAGTTATAAGTCCAATAAGGAACGCTTTTATCCCATTAAAAAAAGTAAAAAATCCCATGGAAATTTTGTGTTAGTTAGGTGGAGCATAATTTTTAATTGTACTTGTGGCCTTTTTAGTTCAAAGAAAATAAACATATACAAAATAAAGAAATATGCTTGACTTGATGAACTGTAACATGTGCGTTACATTTTTAATAATAATATATAGATTGAAAAACATTTAAAGTAAATAGTTAAAAGAAGTAGCCGGTATTACGCGACCAAGCTGCGTTCACTGCATACCGCGGCGTCCGATCGAACGTATCTACGCACACTATCGCTTATTAATTTTCAAGTTTGCTCACGTATTCTGCACGGATACTTAAAATAATCATTAATTGTATGTACTTGCATTTTGGAACCGTACGAAAAGTGCCATCTAATAAATAGTGATGAGTTTCTTCATTTATTCTTTTGTTTATTGATTCCGCAATTATTGATGACATGAAAATTGTGTTTGCAATATTTTCATAATCTTCTTCGATTTCATTTAACAAATGGGAGTTATGACTCATAATGGTTTTGGGATTTGTGACCATATTTGGGGGGTGAAAATGACCACCACCACCCACATAATACCTCTCAAAAGTTTTCTCTCAAAATTTCATATTGGATACAACTACATAGAGCTTCCCAAAACATCGAGGCACAATTATACAAAAAGCACATCCTTCTGACGCTGCTATATGGTTCTGAATCGGGGACATTACTAAAAGCAAGCGAGCATGCACTTGATATCTTTGAGAGAAAAATTCATCGTTGCATTTATGGTCCTGTGTCTGATGAAGGGGGTTGGGAGAAGAAGATACAATGCCGAACTGTACCAGCTGTTCAACGACATGGAACTAGCTAAAAAAAAAGTCAGAATGAGACGGCTTCATTGGCTAGGCCATGTAGAGCGTATGGATGAAAATGCTGCGGTTTGGAAATTCTTCGAATCCAACGCGTCGTCGAGGGAGGTCACACCTTCGTTGAAGAGATGAAGTATCGGCAGATATGAAAAAATTTCAAATCACCAACTGGAGAGATTTCGTTCGTGACCGAAATCAGTGAAGGACAATTTTGCCTCAGGACCTTCAATGTCTGTAACGCCCAGCAAGTAAGTAAATAGAGCTTCCAAAATATATTCAAGACAAACCGAATTTATTGAATGTAATTATTCGACTAATCATTTTAATTGAATTAAATACTGTTTCCGTCCTACCTACTACCCAACCGATTCAGGATAATGATTATGATAATAATTATAACTATCCAAACCAAAACCACTTTTAAGAGAACAAAATAACCTGCATTTATTGAGTTAAATAACAAATACCTGTAAATTTATATTTGCCAATTTAATTTTTTGTACATTCTAGAGAGCATGAAACTGGAAATAAAAATATAAAACCAAAAATCCTGAATTTCAATGACTGAATAATGAGTCTGGAAAAATGTTTTTTTCTGTTGGTCTGATAAAACGATTTTAGGCATTTTAATTTTTTTATTTAATATTTTTTTTTGTTCATTTCAATTTAACATGAATAGGGTTGGTACTGACTTTTTATTTAAAATTTATTTCTTTTTCAAAAAATTTTCAGTGTTAAATTGTGAAATTTATTAAGGACACAAAAAAAAAAAAAAAAAAAAAAGTAGAAATAAAAATAAAAACATAAAATAAAAAATCAATATAATGACTATTCAATTTTATGTATAGAGAGTATATTATTATGTAGCAAAAAAGATTATCGAAAAGAAAAACTATAAGAATAAGAATAACCAAAAAAAAAAACAAAAAAAAACAAAAAATTTAGATATCCTTTTGTGCTTCACTCTATATGACTTTCAATTATTTTGTTTTTGTATAATTTTCATGAATTTTAAAGTCATTTTCACAAATTAATAGATAACGTGTGTATGTTATGTAGGTCAAATAAAGGTTAAGAAGTCAATAGATTTATTGTGTGATTAGGTACTGGCTGTGTGTTTTTGAATTGGTAGGATGGATAGAATATTATTCAGTAGTGTACACTGAGTGTGATAGATTTATAAAGTTGTTAATGACATTTTTTTTTGTTATGTTTTTTTTTTTTGTTATGTTTTTTTTTTTTGAAGAATTTACTGTTGAATATTTGGAAAATTTCCATTTTAAAATTTATTTCATGTTTTGATTTAAAAAAAAAACTATAGTACAAAAATTCTATAATGATGATTAATCATTTCGTTCACTTGTTTGAAATATTTAAAGAGCAGTTTTTATTTTGCTTTTTTGTTAAAGTGATTTTCTGCTTAATTTTGAAAATATCTTTTTTTTTTAGTTTCAAAAGTGGTCATCAATTTTGTGTTGTCTGTTAGAATTTTTAAATAAAAAAAACTATATAGGTGCCAATTTATTATGAAATTTATTTTGTTTTAAATAATTTAAGAATTTTCGGAATTTTTGGAATTAAAAGTTATAATTGACAGCTGAGTTCCTACCCTTGACAGCTAAGTTAATTTAAATTTTGTATTTTTTGTATTTGAATAATTTGTGCCCAGATTGGCTTCAATATCATTATACAAAAATCCTATATTTTTATTCACCACACAATGAAGTAACAAAATTTAAGATAAGCATCAATATTTATTTATTTATTTCACCTTAATATTATAATATGTTTTTTTGTTTTACAGAGTTTAATTTTAGTTAGAGCTTATACTATATATTTATACCTATGCTTCTTATTATTTAGCTTATTGCGATACTTTTATTTTATTTTTTGTTTTTAATATTTAGTTTTAAGGAAAAAATGACTAGACAAAACCTTCTTAAATAAGCAACGATAATTAAATTGTAAATTACAGCACAAAAGCAAGATTTTAACCTAACAATAAAAAATATATATACAAAATGGTGTTGAATATTCATACGTTGAATACTTTTTTACTGAAATTACATATTAGCTAAATTATTGATAGTTCAATAAAATAAACAATTGTCGCAAAAACAGTATCTAATTTTTTTTTATGTTTATTTTTGATTCTAATAAATAGATCGATCGATGTTGGATTAGATTAAAATTAAAACGGACTAATTCTGAAAATTTCTTCTTACTCTATTTATTATTTAAATTAAATATAATATTTTTAAATACTATAAGCAACTGTAATTAATATTTGGAAGTGCAGGATTATTATTTAATTGTTTTTTTAAATTGACCAGAATATTATTTTTAAACACGTTTTCATATGAATCTTGTTAACAAAGCATTCTAAATAAAACCACTACTGTGTGATTGCACAGGGACCCACTAGTTTTATTAAATTTTGTTGGCTAATCAAAAAAGAAATTAATCAAAACATATAAATTTTCTGCTACATATGACAATGTGTGTGGGGTAGTAGGTAAAGGACCTATCTTTCAACTGTGAGGTCCCAGGTTTCATTCCAGATTGAAAGCAAAATGTTATATGGGGTTTTTGATGTATAGTGGAAAATAAATGACAAAAAAAGAATAAGTTGGTTTGCGTATAATATATACAAGTATTTATTCCAAAGAGAAAATATTATATAAAGTCTAATGATAATGTTGTGGGACAATGTTCGGAAGTAGAAAATTATAAAAATGTAAATGGTGGTTTGCAAAACGAATCTTATAGAAATTATATATGGAGCTGTTAATGAAGCAATTGTAAGATGTAGAAGTACCTTAATACAATCAAATTCAGAGACCAATAATAGACTGAAGTTTTTCAAACATTTTTATTATTTTAATTTTAATTTTAAAGCAGAATAAATTTAATCCAAGAATTCAAGAACAATTTTAGGAAATTTAATTTCAATAATTATAGTAAAATAAAATAATACTTTTCCAAGTTAGAATTTATTATTTATAATAAGATATGTGAATAAGATTAATATTTTTAATAATAATAAAAAAAATCTGAACAATAAATAAATATGTATTTATGCATTACATTATTTTCATTTTTCTCTAATAACAAAATATATATTTCCATTTCTATTTATATATCTCTTTTAACGTCACAACATAAGTGTCTCAAATTATTTATCTTACATTGTTTTCTAGACTTTTGTCATTTGTTATAATTATTTAGATTCATATAGGTTAAATAATATGTATATATCTTGAATTATAAAAATATTAAATTTTTAGTAATTTTATCCGTTAAACCCACTAGCTATTAGAAATAGGTAGAAACGAAACAGAAAATGAGAAGTAAGGTATTTATGTTTTTTAACGAAAACATACTAATTTCAAAGCTTTTCAAACATGAGTATTTTCTGCTTTGTAATGAGAGGTCTATATCAGTCCATGCAAATCCCTGTTCTTTTAAAAACTTTAAATTTGACTTTAACTTGAATTATAATTACTCAACAGGGGCCCCTAGTGATATTATAATAATAAAAAAGACTTTATTTCATCATCAAAACCAAAAGCTAATTTACATTAAATATTCAAGACTTAATTTAAAAATTATAAAAACAAAAACAAAAAATATTTAATATAGTAAAATAAAAATTTAAAACTAGCCTAGTTGATTAAATGAAAAAGTTAGATTAATTTTTTTATCGAAAGATAAGTGACGAAAGAACTTTGTATTGTATATAAAAATATGTACTGGTAATATAACGGATGATGATACTTCTATGACAGTAGATGATATACGAGTTCGACAGTGTTACCATACTAAATGTTCACTGAAAAAAAAAATGGTTTATAAATTTTTCTATTTTTATAAGAACCGATTTTTTTGTAAATTTTACAATTTTTTCGAGTCAAGTTCTTATTATTTTTAGATAATTATCTATTTTTTTAGTAATGTTTACAAAGCCATTAGCAATTTAATCACCTGGTAATTTTCCTTATATCTGTTGGGTATTTCACTAAAAAAATAATAAATTTTGTTATTGTATCTTGTACTTATTCCAGTTTAAATAATAAATTTTACAAAAAAAATAATACCAAGTTAATAGGAAAATTTACAATAATTTTGTTATAAAAATAATAGTAGTGGTTATTTATATAGGATTCTTTACGTTTTTTTATTGTGATATTTTCAAAACATAAAATGCAAATATGTGAGATAAATTCCTAATAAATTATAGGAATTTTTACAAAATAAATAGCAACATCTCATACTTTTTTATGAAAATGTAAAAACAATTATAATAACTATTATATTTTATATAAGAAAATTTACTACAAACTATTTGTAGAATATCTGAGCTAAACTGCTATTTTTTCTCAAAATATTAAAAGAAGTTATTTATCATAATAAGGAAAATTTTTCTCTCAAAAGTAGAATTTTTAATAAATATTGTAATAGGTCTTATATTTTGGACAAATAATCTATAATTATAATTGACGAGCATTTAAGGTCCTGCGCAGTAGACACCTTTTCATTTCATTTCGATTCTCCTACTCCTTAATGAACTTCTAATATATATATATAATATATAAGATTGTATATAAAACAAAAATGCGCATACAGTTGAAAATTTTGTAACCATATGATTTTATTATTCAGCAAATACATTATGCATAAGTGAGATCTTATGAAAGTAATAAACAATTGTTTGCTTTTGTCAGTTATTATAATTTATATTATGTACTTGCGAATGAATCTATGTACATATGCCAAAAAAAAAACAAAGAAACAAATTCATCTCAAATAAAAAATATAAAAAAGCAAAAACAAAAAAAATCACTTGAATTCTTCATTTTTATCTTTTTAATTAACTGTTTCTAAATTTTGGTTATTTGTAGTAATAATATAGTTTTTATTAAAATTATGTATTATGTATGTATATATATACATACCTCTTTAATGACAAAATTTTTTATTTTTAGTAATTTTATCCACTAAATGCCACTTACTATAGGCAATATGTCGAAAACGAAGCAGTATATGAGGGACGTGTATTTATGTGTCCTAAATAAAACTTACTAACCCCAAAACTTTTTATTAAACACGAGTGGTATACTGCTATATCGTGCGAAGTCTATGTCAGTACGTAATTTACTGTTTTTTTAAAAACTTTAAATTTGACTTCAACTTGAAATATAATTACTCAACAGGGGCCTCTAGTGTTAAAAATATAATAAATAAGAAATTTGTTGCGGAAAATTTAGTTTCACGTAGCCTTATAGGCTGGGCGTCGTTTTATTTGTAAAGTACATTTTATAGTGATTGACAAATCATTAAGTAAGTGATTTTTTTTTTTAAAATTGATTGAGTGGAACATGATCGAACTTGTGGATGATTTTCAAAGGTAAGCAATTTAAAAAAATTATATTCATAGGTTTCTAAATTTTAATCAGAGAAACTCTGCAATATTAACACAAGTTTATAAGAAATTTTATTTAAAATTTTATCCACTTTATTATTCTGTAGGTTGAATCAACTTATTCGGATCAAAGAAATGTTTTTTTGTCCATACTTGCTGTATTTGTATATAAGATTATAAGAAGAACCACTTGCGGGTTTTGCTGTTCTTCCATTTTTATTAGCTTCATCGGTATACAAAACTGTACAGGAAAAGCCAGAAAGTGCGAAGAGAAATCGTTATAAATTAAGCAAAACTGAAGTCCAACAATCATTTTTTATGTTTATTACTGTAAGTATAAATAGACTATAGTTGCTTAAAAAATATAATTTTATAATTTGAATAATTATAGCTTAAATATCTTGTGAAAGAGCACATACGGAAATTTATTGACAAGATATTTAATGGAAAAACAACTCTCCATCCACATCTGATTTTGTCGCACAAAATTTTCGTAGGTGTTTTTAATATTAATATAATAAATAACTTAGATGTAAAAAAAATTAAATACAAATATTTGAAAGTTACAGCAACATGTTAGAAGTGAAAAAAAGAATTATGTTATAGAAAAAATTATAAATAATTATAAAAATATTGAATCATTTATATTATTAGTTCATTAGTATATTTAAATAAATAAAAATTAAATAACTAAAAAAATCATAAAATAAATTTTTTTTCTTGAAAATAATATTTTTGGTGTTTTTATTTAGTACGTTCTTATTGAAAAGTTCCTATAAATATGAGAGCAATAATGCCTTAAAGTATAGTAAAACTTCCTGAAATTATAGGAATTTTTCATATTTTTTCAGTCAATATTCCAATTTTTTAGGAAACATGGCTAAAATTATAGTAACGTTTCTCATGCTTACAATCAGTTTTTCTCGTTTTTTTCACTCAATTTTCCTATTTTTTAGCAAACATTACTATAATTTTAGTAATGTTTCTCATATTTGTGATCAGTTTTTCTCATTTTTTAAATGAATATTCATAATTTTGGAAGAAACATTCTACAACTAAAACAATAACTGTTATTTTATTAGTATATTTTCAATATTTTTTAACAATTTTTCAGAACTATTCTAAATTTTCTAGGTCTAATTCCTACATTTTTTATACGTTTTCCAATAAAGTCGTATACTTTTATGAAATATTATTAAAAAAATAAGAAAAACTACTATAAAATTGGGAGTTATTATAAAAAAAAATATAGTTATTGTTCTAAAAACGGATGGTAATTTACAAAAAAAATATAGGAATAATTGTTAAAAATGTCCACTATACCGCTTGTTGTTATAAAAATAGGAAAAATTGTATAAAAAAAGCGACAACCATTCCTATTTCTTTTTTTAGTGTTATATTTTTATATAGATTAATTTAATGATCTTCAAATATTGAACTAAATTTAAAAATTTTATGATTCAAGTACACTCTGCTTTCTAATTACATTTTTACCATCCTCCACTTATTTTGTTTTACTAAAAAAACTTCTTAATTTACAACACAGACTTTAGGAATTAAATTTTTCTTTTAAAGTTTGTCAATTTCAAAATTGAAGACATTCTAGATATATTTGATTGATTTATTATTCTAACATTACTATGTTAACTGTTAGAAAAAATTCTAAGAAATCCTTGTGAGTTGGACATTAATAACATATTTATAAATATGTTAATATTAATATAATAATATACTACAATTATATATATAAAACAATAATAATATAATATTTTATAAATATAAAAAAATAAAATAAAAATTATTTATTTATTTTTTTTCTAATATTTTAAAACAAAAAAAAAACAAAAATAAATTTATCGAAAAATCGCACATTAAAATACTAAACACATTTAATTTGTATTACTTAGAAGTTTTTCAATATAATTTTTATTTCCATTACATCATAGTGGTGTCACGGACATTACAGTGTTATTCTTTAATAGTCTCTCAATCTAAGGTAAAAATTAATTCTCAGGTTTGAGTTAAGGTTCACAAAAAAAAAAAAAAAATATATAAAAACAACATTTTTTTTTTTGTCTCTTTATGTACAAAAATTATGACTGATACGTATTATATGCTTTTTAGTCCTTAAGGTCCTTTTGTTATATTTTATATAAAATTCATTCTTCTTTATAATGTTTACTTATTTCTATTTATATTTTTTTTTTATTTTCATTTTACTTTCGTAATTCATAAAAGTTTTATTAAATGATTTTCGGACACTTTTTCAAGAATATTAAATGATTGGAAAAGGCATAATAACAACAACAACAACAACAACAATAATAAAAAATAAATTTATTAATAAAAAGAAAGAACAAAAAAGAAAAATGAAAAAGGACATTCTGTAATAAAGAACGATTGAAGTTATTAATGTCAAATTTTAGTCCTAAAAAAACTTTTTGGTTTATATATATATATATATATATATATAAATATTTAAAAGTTTTCAGTGTGAAAATATGCTGTCGTCCTGACACTTGTTTCTTGTTATTGTTTTCTAAGTTAAAGTTCTCCAAACACAGAGAAGTATACATATACCATTTTTACGGCCATTAAATATCAAACAAAAAAAAAAAAAAAAAATCTAAAGTTCTCTTGTATAGGTAGGTTGGTAGGTAGGTATGGACTCCATCCTTCATAATATTTCATTATTTATATGAAGAATATAATTCAAAAGTCTTTATTAGCATTCAGAATGTTTGATAGATTAAATATTTGGACAATTTGTGCTCGTATTAGTTTTTTTTTTTTTTTTTTATTATTATTATTTTCTATTCTTTTGTAAATTTATCCTGCTTGTTGATTAATTTTTTTTTTTTTTATTGTTGTTTTTATTTTTAACACATATAATTTTTTTTTTTGTTCGTTTGTTTGCCGGAAGTTTACTTCGTTTTTCTATTAATAATAATAAATTTTCTTTCCGTTCGTATATTATTAATATTTTGTTTATTTATTTATTATTTTTTGTTTTTGTTTTTGTTTCGATTTTATTGAATATTAGGGAAGTTTTAATGATATGCCCATTGAATGCTATTAAGAAAAATGCTGAGAAACAATAAAAAAGTAAATGGAATTCAGAATTGGTATATTGGAGGAGAGAAAGAGAGAGAGAGAGAGAGAGAGATAAATATTTGTATAGAATGAAAAATTGAAATATTCGTTGGTCCAACTAAAATTAAGGAAATTTATTATGAAATTGAATGTAGTTTTGATAAGTGTTCATTATAATGGAGTATAGTTTACAGTTTTGATATAATTAAAAATGAAATGAAATAAACAAAATTTAGCCTAATACTCAATACTACAAATTTTATATAACTTGCCATCATATTTGTTAGATAATAATATTAGACCTATACCATACGAATGAAGGATTTACAGCATAATAATGATGATGAAAAATATCATTTGTATTTTGTTTGAGAATAATTACAGGCTTCAATAATGTTTTTTCAAAGTTCGGGTTTCTGAAATTGGTTCACACATGTCTTTTACATCTAATTTAAGTACCAATTACGAAATATACTCAATTAGTTAGCAAAAAAATATTTCACAACTAATTTCGTTACAATTTGAGAACCTGTACAATAGGGATTGCAATACCGGGATCCCGAGAGTATATTTGCGGTATTCAGTACCGGTATTAAAGAATTAATTCCACGGTATTTCGGTATTAATTTCTTAGTTATCAGAAAAAAAAAACTAAATATTTTGAAAAAAATATTAACAAAAATATAAAATAATAGTAGTAGGCTTTGCGATATTCTAATAATGGTATGTACTAAATTTTAAATTCATCGCCTTCAATTTCAAATTTAGCCTGCTTTCGAAAAGTGAAGAGTAAAGTGGTAAAGTGTATTTTATCTATGTTTAAAACATACCCTTAGAACAAAAAAAAAATTGCGTTATAACACAGTTCAAAATTAACTAATAAAAGAGCTACAACGATTAATACAAGATATTGTGAATTGTTTACGATATACAAAATACAATATACTATAAAAATATTGGAGTATAGGTAACAAATTTTATAATCAATTCAGATAAAGACTAAAATTATAAATTATTTTAATTATATAAAAACTATGCAATCCTTAGAAATGGAAAATTTACAATTTGTAAAACATATGAAAGCGAAGACAAATCTTCGATTTGGCAGTATTTTTTAAAAGAAAAGAAAGGTGATTACGCAAAATGCAAAAATTGTTGCAAAGTATTAAAAACAAGTGGTGGATCAACAAGTGACCTTCATACTCATATGAAAACCATTCACAATATTAATACTCTTAAGAGAGATGTTCCTGTTCCTACTACTAGTGCTGACGCTGAACCAAGTGTAGAAGGTCCACCTACAACTATAACAAAATATTTTAAAACTATGAATAATTCATGTATTAGCGTTGTATTATCTAGAATGTGTGCTTATGTTGGTTTACCATTTAAAATATTTATTACATCAGATGATCTTCGAAAGGCAATACAAGCGATGCGTATAGGCGAGCTTCTAAAATCTGCCAACACTATTCGTAAAATTATTATTGATTACAGTAATCAGATTAGATATTTATTTGTTAAAGCACTCGCAGAGCAGAAGAAAAATAAAATAAAATCTAGCTTGCAATTCGACGAATGGTCTTCTGTTAAAAACCACCGATACATGAATATAAATATTCATTCGGCAAATAAAGTATGGAACTTGGGATTAATTAGAATGTTTGGAAGTGTACCAGCAACTAAATGTGTAGAAGTTGTAGATACTAAATTAAAAGATTTTGGTCTATCATTAAAAAATTACATTTTATGCATAACAACGGACGGTGCGCAGCTATTATGCAGAAAGTTGTCACACTTATCAGTGCTGACCAACAATTATGTTTTGTTCACGGCATTCATTTCTGCTGTAATAAAAATTTTATATACAAAATCAACAGCGTTCGAAAATGTAGCTAATATCGAAAATGTAGTTGAACTAGAATCAGATACAAACTGGGAATCTAATGGTGAATCAGAGGATGAATTTGAAGATGAAGATATTGAAAATAATAACGGTTTAACAATTGAATTGCAGCAAAATGATATATTAGAAATAAATCATAATGAGCTGGCTCCACTAATTAAAAATGTGCGAAAAATTGTAAAAATATTTCGTGGTTCTCCAACAAAGAACGATAAAGTATTGCAACATTATGTCAAACCTGAATTTGGTAAGGAACTGGTATTATTTTTAGATTGTAAAAATAGTTTGGAATAGTTTATTTTCCATGTTAAAACGATTTTATAGGATAAAGAGTTGTATATTATAGATTTAAAATTAGATTCTTTTAGTGGCGAAGAATTTGAAGCAATATCTGTAGCTATTTCTGCACTTCATCCCGTGAAACTTGCGGTCGAAGTTTTGTGTCGCAAAGATTCAAATTTAATTTCAGCAGACACGATTTTTAAGTTTTTATTTGACAAGCTGGGTAAAATAAATTCAACAATAAGTAATGAACTTTTAATTGCTTTAAGGGAACGGATCTATGAAAGACGAACAGAATTATCAGAAGTTATACATTTTTTTGCATAATGCATTCGAAAAAAGTTTCTAGAACAGTTCAATCAAATGTACAATTTAATTTTCCAAAACTTAATAAGACCGCTATTTTAAAATCTCTAGTAAGCATAGCAACCAGAATGCAATTATTTAAACAAAAATATATACAGCAAATTAATGATGATTCTGACACTGATCAAGATGAAGTTGTAGAAATAGATAATGAGTGTGGCAACATCATGACAATGAAACAAAAGTTAGGCGAAGCCATTTCAAAACAAGCAAATTATATTATAGCTGGAAAAAAAAACGCATACTTTTCAAGATAATGTCAAACTAATAAAAAGAGAACTGACATTATTCGAAGACGAGGGTACTAGGGAGATATATATTCAGCAACTATATGATCTCCTTCTTACAATACGTCCAACAAGCGCAGAATCTGAGCGAGCATTTTCTGCTGCGGGACAAATATGCACCAAAATCCGTTCCAACTTAAATGACAAAAGCCTTGATGAATTATGCTTTTTAAGAGCATATTTCCAGTCTTTAAAATAATAATTAAGATTTTATATGAAAGATGAACTAATTTTTAATGAACTATGTAATTATCGTTTTGTTCTTATTTTATTATAATATTAAAGAATGAATTGTTTTTATTAATTTTTTACTCAAAAATAAACCGTATAGATTTTTTTCATAATAGGTGTTTTTTTTTATTTTTTGGTTCCGGTATTGAATACCGGGATTCCGGTATCAAATTTTTCAATACCGAAATACCGGTAGTAATTTTTCACTCCGGTAATGCACTCCCTACTGTACAAATTGCACGTTGCTCCAAAATTGGCTATTTTGCCTACTACCATCAATTAATTTATAATTTTGCATATGAAACAATATTAAAATAAGCACTTTTTTTTCACAGAACTATCCCATCTAATATTGAGTAATAGAAATCTAATGTTCGTAGTAATTATTATTATTTTTAATTTAATTTACTATCATAATATTATTGTTGTGACTGAAATATCAATTATTTTAGAAACAATTAGAGACTTCATTGTTTTTTTATGCACGTACAAAAATAAAATTAGTTTTTTTTTATTGTGATATATTAAAAATTAATTCCTGTGATGGTTATTAGTTTGCAATCCACAACAGAAATCGTTTTGACAATTTATTTCTATCAAATATAATAATTTAACTATATATTTTGAGCCGAGTAGGCTTACATCGCTGTTAGCTGTTAACTATAAGCTGGTGTAATTACTGTATTTATTGTTGTTATTTAAAAGAACAAATTTTGTAAAATGATCCCTATATAGGTAAAAGTATTATCAATATTTTATATAATATTACAGTATTTTAAATATTATTTAAATATAAAAAATAAAGTCTATATAATAATATGAAACACTATTAAAATAAAAATAAAAAATATATTTATTGAGAAATTAATATTAAAAAGAATAATTTTATTCTTTCAAAAGAACATTTTTGTTCTTCGTAATAACAGTAGTTAAGAATGAATGACAAAACTGTAGATTCTTATACGTTGGTTATGGTATTGTCAGAATTTAATAAGTTGTAAATAATTAGAAAATTGATTTATTTTTTTTTATTTTATTTATTTATTTATTTCATTATGTACATAAATATGCAATAATAAGTCTGTATAAGAGTGTACGCTAAAACATGTACCTAATTTGATGTGCTGAAAGCTATACAAGATATGGTGAAGATAGAATTATCTTGAAAACTGAAGCATTGAAAGAGGACAAGACTCAAGAGGACAAAAATCACTGTTTAGTATTAATCTTTAATACTGTGCGTTAAGCTTTTAACCCTTTCTAAGCATTTCTACTTAAATATTATGAACGAATAATCTATTAACAATGTATTGTATATTTTTTATCAATATTTAACTACATCCAAAATAGCTATATAATAATCAATATTATAACGATGATGAGTGTTAAAAGATTTTTGTTTTTTTTTAATTTTTTTTTTTTTTTGTTTATTTTATTTTATAGCATACATGCATGTCCTAACCATTAAAAATAAAGAAATAAAAACAGGGCTATTAAGTTGTAAATTAGAAAGTCATTAAGCAATAAATTAGTTTTTCATTAAAACATTTTATTTTATACATCCATTCATCTATTATAATGTGGTTGTAGTAGTACAAAAATGTAATTAATTGGATACCAAATGTTCCGTTAAAAATACTCCTGTTATTTTCATGGATTTATTTTGGTGTCGTATACAATATAAAATATTTGTATCTAATATTATCACAAATATTCTATTCATGATTTTCTAAATACGTATATTAAATGGTTCTTTTAGCAATATTCAATATGTTTTGATGCAGAAATGTATTCGTTTCAATAATAATTAAACTTATAATTTAAGTGTATATTTAAATTTTTTAGTTTTAAAAATAGAACTTAAATGTATTTTTTTACTTTAAATAATACAATCAACAAATTATCAGTTGAAAAATTTAAAAATTGTTATATTAATCAAAAATTCAAAATAAAAAAAAAGACTTGCTGTTTTGTTCTAAATTTATCATTTTTAAGATTTTAAATATATTTTTAAGCTTCCAAATACATTTGTCAGCTCTTAAATATATTTTTAGGCTTTTAAATATTTTATTTTTAACATTCTAATTACATTTTTAGTTTTTTAAAATTTCTTTAAACTTTTTAATATATTTTTAAGCTTCTAAATACATTTTTAAGCTTCTAAATAAAATTTTTAATCTTTTAAAAGAAGTTTAAGATTGTAAATATATTTTTAAGCTTCAAATTATATTTTTAAGCTTCTAAGTACATTTTTAAGCTTTTAAATATTATATTATTAACATTTTAATAACATTTTTAAAATTTTAAATATATTTTTAGCCTTTTAAAAATATTTTTAAACCTTTTAATATATTTTTAAGCTTCTAAATACATTTTTAAGCTTCTAAATAAATGTTTAAGCTTTTAAATAAATTTTTAAGATTTAAAATATATTTTTAAGCTTCAAATTATATTTTTAAGCTTCTAAATACATTTTTAAGCTTTTAAATATTATATTATTAACATTTTAATTACATTTTTAAAATTTTAAATATATTTTTAAGCTGCTGCATACATTTTTAAGCCTTTAAATGCATTTTTAGCCATATAATTCTTTTAAATGTTATATATAAAGTTATAAAAAATATATCTAGTATTAAAAAGAGTAGTAGAAACTAGTATTCAGACTTCAGAAGCTATTGACTTTATAAGATTTAATTATAAACATAATATATAGATTTAATTACAATATGCTTAGTTATAACATGTAGTAAAATAATGTCATTTTATATTAATGCAACTTCTAAGCAATTAATTATTAAACATCCATGTCCACCCTCTAATAATGATCAACAATATTTTGACTTCGCCATTAAAATAATTGCAAAAAAAATATAAAATGTATTTTATTACAACCACAACAACAAAATAAAAGGATACAATATTTAGACTATGTACGTGTTATCAGTAAAACAGCTGATGTTAAGTTTGCAACAAAATAATAATTTTTGTTTTTAAACTTTGGATTCTTATAATGTTTTTTTTTTGTGAAAGTTTTAATTGGATATTTTCTTTTCACTTCAGAATACTTTCTCAAACAAAAAAATCAAACAAAAAAATTTATTGGAAAAACATTATAGTTAAGTGATACTATAGATATGTACTAATGATTTAATATGTGATTTGGTCTTGGAATGTTAACTACCTAACTTGCAAGGATAATGCATTGAAAATATGAAATTGAAGTGATGCTAGTTTAATATGTGTCATGAATAGTAAAAATGATAATCCAATAAAATAAATTTCACTACAATTTATCAATAAAGCAATTTTCCGCTGAAAATATTTCCTAAACTATAATTTACTTAACTTTATTTATGCCATATGTATACAAAATCTTGTCTAAATTTTTTCGCTATACGCTCTGCTTCTACTTTACACTTCCATTATGTATTTTAAGCATTTTAGAATAGTGTACAAAGTCAAAAGATTTTTATATATGTTTTAGAATATGCTACATTGTAAATTATACATTTTTACTGCATTTTTAAAGTCAACGTTTGTTATTAATTTTAATGGTTCTACTTTGACTATCAAAAATATTTTCTTATTATTTTTAATTCCTTAGTAAATAATTTGAATTAATATACGCTTATCTGGAGGAACAGTGACGTAAGTGCAAAATTTTCCAATTTCTAGTTATTTATGTCAAAAGTCCCCAAAAGTAGTAAATTTTCTAGTGCAACATTAACGTAATTGTAGTATAATATAAATGCCGCTAAATCGCAGTTGTGTCACTTTTGACAAAGTTAGTTTTCAATAAAATATTCAAAAGAATACTGACATAAACTACAGTTGTGTTTGAAAATTTGAATAAAAAACATCGTTTATGCTTCAACAACGACATAAGTATTATTAATATTAATTTATCAAATTTTTCTATCGATTTCCAGTGAAACAATGACATTATTGTTTTTTGTGTCATTTTGCAACAAAAATATATTAGTTAGTGCATTATTAATTAGTGGAACAACGACATAAATGTTTATTGAGTCATTGTTGATATGTTATTTTTTCTATTATAGCAGGCGTTTGTTTGCTATAATGTCATTGTTTGTTAATTTTTATTTCGCAATCAGTATTTTTTTGGTTTTCTGATTAACGTTTTAGAGAAAAGTGCAACTAATAAAACTAATAAATAGAAACTGCTGTACAAAATGAACCGAGCTAGAAAAATATTAAATTTAGCAAGGGAGAAAAATGAGATTGCACGTAATACTTCAGGAAATGCAAATACTTCGTCCTTATTGGAAGTAATACAGAATAAAATTTCAGATATAGGTAAATGAGAAATTCAATTATTTAATAAATACATCATGAATACATTGTTGATTTTTTATTTTTTATTGGACATAATAATAATTTGTAAATGTCAATCAGTAAATGTTGTACCTAATTTGAGTGATGCTGAGCCGCAGCCAAGTACTTCTGGTATTACTAAAAATAACTTCTATATTGAACATTCTTGCAATACTAAGTTAATATTAAGAAAAATTGCAAAACCGATATATCAGGAATATCACGATTTAGGAGCCGTGAACGATTTTTCGGGAGGGATCTATACCACCCAGAAATTAATGGCAAACATCTTCAGGTATCAGCTCATTATCTTCACCGGAAGCTGATCGTCAACAAACACCAGCGTTCGTAGAATCTGATTGCTCTGAATCACAATCAGTTAAAAGAGGAAAAAAAAACTTCGAAACCCAAAAAACTGGAAGAAAAACAAACAGAAATTGTTAAAAAATTCTGGTAAAAGTTATGAGTCTAGAACAGGAAGTTATGATGGATGCATTCTTTCATGTTCGAAAAAATTACCTGAAAACTGAAGAATTGAATTTTTTAAAAATTATTGGAGCTTAGCTTCGTTGCAACGTCAACGTGATTTTTTGGGGTCATGTATAGAGCCAATTCAAACTAAGTATCGTCGTATATTTTCATCTCAAGAACCTTGGCGGCCAAACTGTGCATTTTACTTATTGGATGATGGAAATAATCGAATTCGTGTTTGCAAAACTTTCATATTAAACACTTTCGGAATAACCGAAAGAACAATTCGCTCTGTTATTCATTCCAAATCCACTGGTTTAGGTATTATACCTGAAGATAAACGTGGAAAGCATGACAAGCAAACGAAAATTGACAGCGAAATATTGGACTCTGTAAAAGTGCACATAAATTCCATCCCCAGAATGGAAAGCCACTATTTCAAGAGCCAATACTTCAAGAGAATTCATTGACGGAGGATTGTCTATTGCAGAAATGCACATAAATTAGGAAAAAGAGAGACTATCTATTGGAAAATCTGCAGCATGTTATGATGCTTACTGCCGCATTTTTAACACCGAATTTAATATTGGGTTTTTTATTCCAAAAAAAGATCAATGTGATGTGTGCGAAGCCTATAAAAATGCAATCGGATTTGAAAAGGAAAATTTGGAAAGTTCCTATCAAACCCATCTTGAAGAACAAATGTTAAGTCGTGCTGAAAAAGTAGAAAATAAGAAGAAGGCTCAAAAAAATGGTTCTAACATGATTTTAGCTATATACGATTTACAAGCCGTTCTACCAGTGCCAACGGGACAAACGTCGGCTTTTTTTTATAAATCGCGATTGAACTGCTTCAATTTTACTGTAAGTATCAAATAATAGATTAGATTTTTAATTCATTTATTCATATTATAGTAAAATACAATACTTAAAAATATACATTTACTAAATAAAAATAATAAGAATAAATATAGGATCATTCGGATATTCATTAGAATATGTGATGAATGAAACTGCAAGCAAAAATACAAGCATTAAAAATATAAAATATTGTTGGGTACATACATAGTAAAGTAGAAAATTAAAGCTAAATATGAAAAAACTAAAATATCTTAAAATTAAAATTATATAATGAAAAAAATAAAATTTAAAATAAAATTTCATAAAATTTAAAGCAAAATTTAAATAATAAACGAGAGTAAGCAGAATTAAATACAAAATTATAACAAGAATAAAAAGTAAATTAATAACTAGAAGACTGAAAGAAAATTAAAAAAATTATAGTTAGAAAAAAAACTAAATTAAAGTTAAAACTAAATAGTATTAAAAACAGATTCAATTTGAAGGTGATCCAGTTCAAAAAGCCAAAATCGAAGATTTTTGCAAAATGAAACAGGTGATCTGTCCGATCTTAAAGAATAAGGTAACATATTAAAAAATTTTGGAGCTATATAATCATAAAAGTGGCAAAAATGAGAGGTACGGGATCTTGGAACATTTACAAGGTATAAATTATTAATTCTAAGATGATATCTAGTAACAAATCGGTGAGCGAGATAGCCCGACCTATTGAAAAAAATTTTCAATGTTTTAAACAGATATAAATGTCTAAGTGGTAGAATATCCAACTTTTTAAATAAAGGAAAACTAGGCAATAGTCTATTTTTTTTTTAAAATTATCCTTATACAGTGTTTTTGAGCGATGAGAAGAGGTTGAATTTTATTAAAATAAGAACCACCCCAGCAACTAATTCCATATTGCAGCTTAGAACTGAATAGAGCAAAATACACCATTAGCATAACTTTTAAAGAACAATACAGATTTAAGTGGTAAATGTTTCGCAAAACATTCTTAAAATAATTATTTAAATAGGAAGTATGTGCAGACCAATTCAGTTTATTATCAAGTAAAACACCCAAGTAACTAAACGTATCTACACTTTCAATGTTAAAACAAGAAATACTACAAGGCGAAGAGAAGACAAAAGAGTTTAGAGACTGTATAGGAAATAAAGGAAATTTAGGACAATCAGGAGAATGATACCAAATACTAAGATTCTCGAGGAGACAATTATTAAGCCTAAATTGCATAATTTTAGTTTTATTACTTATAACTAATTTATGAACATAAAACCATTTTCGAATTAGGTCCAAGTCAAAATTTAAATCGCAAAATAAGTCAAGTAGATTATTATTGTTGTATGAAAAAGCAGTGTCATCCGCAAAAGCTGTAGGTATACCCTTGAACTGTTGTTGCAATAATGAATTAATAAAAACAAGAAACAGAACAGGACCTAATACTGAACCTTGGGGTACACCAACCTTGATACTAAGAAGGTCACTGAACTTTCCATTCAATTTGACTCGTTGCTTCCTATTATTAAGATATGACTCGAACCAATTAAAAATAAAACCTCTAAACCCCGCATTATAAATTTTAGTTAATAGTAAATCATGACTTACTGTATCAAACGCTTTAGTGATATCTATAAATAAACCACTACAGAAATTACCATTGTTAATACCACCATAAATTTCACTGCAGAACTTTATAAGTGCATCCTCGGTACTTCGTTTTTTCCTAAAACCAAATTGTGCGTCGCTAAAAAATTTACTTTTATCAAGAAACTGTAATATTCTGGACTTAATAGCTTTCTCAAAAATTTTTGAAATAGCAGGCAGTATAGAAATAGGTCTGGCAGTTATTAGATTCCAATACATTTCCTTTTTTAAAAAGGGGAATTACTTCAGCTACTTTTAACTCATCAGGAAAGATTCCTTGATAAACGCTGAGATTAAAAACATAACTTAAAACATCAACAATAAGTAGCGAAATCTTCTTCAAAAAATTATTGGAAAAAGAATCGTTAGGTGCAGAATTAGATATTTTAAGACTCATAATGAGTCTATGAATTTCCAAAGACGTTATAGGTTCAAAAAAGAAGCTATGTCTCTCTGAAAAGGTTCATTACATAAATTAGATACAAAATTCTCAGATTGTGCGTTCAAAGAAATTACATTATTTACTAGTTGTTCAGAATTATTCACAAAAAAATTATTAAAGTGATTAGCTAAGATTGATGGATCAGATACTATTTGAGAATTAATTACCAAAGAGGAAACAGATGTAGAACAATTCTTATTTAAAATTGAGTTTATAATTTTCCACTCAGCTTTACTTTTCCCTCTATTTTCGCCAAACTGTCTGGAATAATAATTGTCTTTGCACTGACGTATTTTAACTTTAACTTCTTTACAGAGTTTCTTATAATATAACATTAAGTTAGTGTTACTTGGATGTTTTTTAACAGATAGGCATATTTTATTTCTTTTACGAATAAGTTTCAAAAGAACATTAGACATCCAAGGTTTTATCTTGTGCGTATTATTAGTAAAAGTACGAGTAGATATACAAGATTTAACATGCTTACTAAGCGTTTTAGAGAAAATAGAATAGGCTGCTGAGGGGTCATCAGAGTTATAAACATCTTCCCAAAGCTCAAAACCTAAAATATTATTTAATTTGGAATAATCAATATTATAGGAGAAATTAATAGAAGAAGAATAATGTGAATCAAGTACAGGAGAAGAATTTAAAAATTTTAGGAACTACATACAGTGATCGGATAAGCCAAGATCATAGACATCACTACCAAATAGTTGTTGATTATTTTTATGTAAACTAATAAAGATATGATCAAGGCAAGTACCAGAAACGAGCCGTGTTGGTTCAGAAACCAAGGAGGTGAACCCAAAAGAAGAAAGAAGTAATAAATAATCTATTGAACTTTGTTTCTGAGAAAGTATATCAATGTTGAAGTCACCTATCAAAATTATGTTTTTAGAATTTTCCTCAGATAAAAAGCTGGATAATTCACTTAAAAATTCACCAATAGAACATCTATGCAATCTATAAATACAGATAAGACAATAATCTACACCCGAAATATTAAAAAATAATTTAACAATATCTGCACTAAATAAATTAAAAGTATAGCTCCAACAATTTAAACCACTATTATGATAAAGTGCCACTCCACCGGCAGCGTAAGAAGAATTACAAGATGCCAATAAACTATAATTCGGAATACCATAATCCACCTTCTCATAATCAAAAATCCAAATTTCACTTACAACTATTATATCTGGCCACGTCTGTAAAGAATTTAAATAGCCTAATAAACTTAAATAATTTTCTCTCAGACTTCTAATATTCTGATGCAAAATATTTATTAGAAATACCAAATTTTTCAAAATTACGTTCGTCCTTGATTTTTTAGATATCGGAAATTATTAAGGACCACAATATATGCTATTTTTGGCACGAAGGTTTAGGGCTTTTAATAAAGTTAATGCAATTATAAAAAATTATAAAAATTCAATCGCGATTTCGGACGAACCAATCATTTTGCACTTACGTCACTGTTCTTCCGGCTAAGCGATATATATATATATATATATAATATATATATATATCTAAAACCTAATTTATTATTATTACATATTGCCTTAAATATATCAAAACTTTCTTTATTATTTAAAATTATCCAGATTAATTTTCTTTTAAAAACTACATTTTCTATTGTAGTTATGTCAGTTGCAGCACCATTCAGAACCATATAAATATCATCAAATTTTATGCATTCTATTTTAATTTTTTATCATTTTTATGTACAATATACAAAATAATGGAGTTTTCCAAATGTTTATTTATAATTTAAAGAAAAAAAAAAAAAAACTATTTTCCAAATTTATATTACTGAACATCAGTTCTTTTAAATTCCACGACCATCACCACCACCGTCTGTCAGATGTAATCAAAAATAATTTTGGAAAATGTTTTTTTTTTATTTTCTTTTATTTTATTTTTTTTTTATTAAAATTGAAAAACTACTTTCATAGAACAGAAAAACTTATTTATTTTTTTTTTTTTGTTTTTAAATAGAATAAATGTATTTTTAGAAAAAAAATATATATACATATATGTATGAACAGAGTTTAAAAGAGAATATCTAGTTTATTTTTCTATATTTTACAGGATTTCTTTTAAGACGAATGGCGCCATATGAATGAAAACTTTAAATTATGCATTTAAAATCTTTTTCTTTTCTTTATTTTGTTTTTGTTTTTTTGAAATTTCCAGTTTTAGATTCCGATATGATCATGTATATATGAGAGATAGAATTCATGTGAATTCAAATCAAAATAAAAGAAAAATGAAATAAAAAAAATGTTAGAAAAACAAAATTTATATAGAAAATCCTTGAAAAATCTACTACACAAAATTTAGTACGTAGCTATATACAAAACACATTATTGTATGTTTTTCGTAAATAAACTCTAACAGGATTTGCAGCAGTGAAATATCTAAAATGTGAAAAATACATAAAATTTCATTTTCATAGAATTTAAATTGCAGTGTGTCTTAAAATCCATTAAATCGTCATTTGAGATGATAGAATGAATATCCTTTATAATAATATATGAGTACACCAACTGTGATATGAAATGAATTATTGAATATTATGTTTTTATTATTATTATATTTTTGTATTAACAAAATGTCCTTCTGTCCATTTTTCTTTTTTTTTTTGTTTTTTATAATTAAAATCATTGAAAATTAAAAATAGAAATTAAAAATAAAAATTATTTAATAAATTTTTGTTTTTCATTTTAAGCTCACATCAGTAGCGGTTTTTTGGTAATGGGATTAAAAGTGCCAATTATTATTATTTTGTCATGATAATGGAAAAGGAATTAAGTAATAAAGATTATAAAATATGTTTCAACTTAAGTTGCTGTTAATCCTTTTCAGAATGTCTGAATAATATTTTGATATGCTCTTGCCAGACGTGACTGTAGGTTACACGTTACACCACACCGATAGTGACATGTATAGGAATATGGTGTTTGTATCAATGTTAGAAAAGTAAATTACGTCTAGTTTTTTACACAGTTGTTTACATTTAAAGTACTTAGTAATTTACTAGGATATGTTTTTGTTATAAGTGTGTAAACAGTTATGTAAATAACGTTAACAACTCAAAATTGATAATTTAACTGCAACATTTGTAATAAATCAAAACTTACGAATTTAAAGTGATTATATTCAAAAAATAATTAAAAATACAAATTGCTAAGAGCCTACCTTACAATTTATTAAAATATCTACCTCACAATCTATATTTTATATACATTAATTATAATTGTCAAAACTTTTATAGAATTTTTGATATGGCCATTGATATAATAGACTGGCAGTGCATAGATTATAATAAATATAGATTACCAGCTTATTATAGCTTTCTCTTTCTCTCTAATACATTATCTTATTAATCATTGTCATTTGCAGCCAAAAATTAACATATGTTTTGCGAAATATAAAATCAGTATGTATGTATTTTTTTGAAGTTGACGCTTTGTTAATTTTAATTGTATTGTTTTAAATCAGTTGCTCTTTTAAATCAATATTATTAATAAGCATTTATAAATGTAAGGCGTTTCAATGACACAAATCCAATACAAATCCAATATTCTGAATCAAAATTGAAGATTTATAAAACAATTTATTATATTTACGAATAATAATATAGTTAATTAATTAAAATGTTTATTAATTTGATGAATACAGTTATTAATTTGTATTATAAAAAATATTAATAAGCTAATAAACTAATTATTTAATACAATGAACATATTTAATAGTTTTAATGAATAGAATGATAAAACATTGATTACGGTTCATAAATTAATAAATTATTTTTATTGTTATAATAATATTAACAGTTATCAGCTCCACCGTTGAGCCTCATTTTATTTTTATAATCCACTAGAACTTTCTATAACAGATTAGAAGGCAACACTTTCAAAATTTTTGTCGAACTGTCAAAAGCAAATAATTTTACAGTAATTTACAGTTGTTTACAGTTGTTTTCAGTTGTTTACAGTTGTGTTGTCGAACTGTCAAAAACAAATAATTTTACAGTAATTTACAGTTGTTTACCGTTGTTTACAGCTGTTTACAGTTGTTTTCAGTTGTTTACAGTTGTTTACAGTTGTTTACATTAATTACTGTTATTTACAGTTGTTTATTTATTTTACTTAGTTTACTATGTTTACTTACTTTACGTCAAATATGTAAATAATCATAAAAAAAATTATTTACGTGTAAAATGCCAACATTGGTTTGTGTATTTAAACAAAAATTAATAAATGGACAAATTTGTTACAGACAAATTTATTATACTGTTAATGTGTTTTAAATATATGTTTAATCTAATTAAATTATACCTGAACTAACTTACGACTATAATGTTAATAACTTAATGTTATTTATTTTATTCATTAGTCTAATATGTCTTCTATCCACCAGTATCTAATTCTACAGTAAAAATATGGAGATTTAGTTAAATTTGTTTGTTCCAGCTTGTTTGACCATACGTCTAAAGATAAACTCCAAAATTTTGTACAGCTATTTATTATCAAAAAAAAAATGGCTCACTGACAAAGGTACAATGCTTGGTACAGATTCAGTTACGTGTCACAAAATTCAACTGCTAGCATCCATCAATAATATTTCGAAATCCAATTATGTTATAGAAATGAAAATTGAACCTTAGGTATTCTAAAGCAAAAATAAGCAAACACACGTCTTTTATCTTTTCCCTACATTCTGATGTTTCAAACATTACCAGTTATTTACAGGGTAACAGAAGGTTCACATTTTGAATTTGATGAGTTTGACAGCATTTTTATTATTTCTTTCCCACCAGCCGGAACAAAAAGTAGAAGCTATTGAGACGCAAATTAAAACAACTTCAAAGTAACTAATAACTTGAAATTGGACCGGATGTGTTGGAATATTTGTTATGAACTTCTAGAATATGCTTAAGAAACAATTTTGTTTATATTCGGTTTATAAGAAAAGCTTTATTGGAGTTATATTGTACATAATCCGTTAGTTATATTGTATATTTTTAACGACCCTATGAGTATGCAAAAAAATGAAAAAAAATTCAATTTTTCAAAATTTTTAAATAGACTTTATTTCTTTTGTAAATTTTAGAATATTCGAAAAACCAAACAAATCAGTGGAAAAAGCAATGAAATCGGTTCAAAATGGCATTTTTTGGGTAATTTGCATTTTTGAAATTTTTAAATTTTTAACGGCCATAAGTATGCAAAAAAATGGAAAAAATTGAATTTTTCAAAATTTTTAAATAGACTTTATTTCTTTTGTAAGTTTTAGAGTATTCGAAAAACCAAACAAATCAGTGGAAAAAGCAATGAAATCGGTTCAAAATGGCATTTTTTGGGTAATTTGCATTTTTGAAATTTTGAAATTTTTAACGACCCTAAGTATGCAAAAAAATGGAAAAAATTGAATTTTTCAAAATTTTTAAATAGACTTTATTTCTTTTGTAGCTTTTAGAATATTCAAAAAACCAAACAAATCAGTGGAAAAAACATTGAAATCGGTTCAAAAATGGCATTTTTGGGTAATTTGCATTTTTGAAATTTTGAAATTTTTAACGACCCTAAGTATGCAAAAAAATGGAAAAAATTGAATTTTTCAAAATTTTTAAATAGACTTTATTTCTTTTGTAGCTTTTAGAATATTCAAAAAACCAAACAAATCAGTGGAAAAAACATTGAAATCGGTTCAAAAATGGCATTTTTGGGTAATTTGCATTTTTGAAATTTTGAAATTTTTAACGACCCTAAGTATGCAAAAAAATGGAAAAAATTTCAATTTTTCAAAATTTTTAAATCGACTTTATTTCTTTTGTAGCTTTTAGAATATTCAAAAAACCAAACAAATCAGTGGAAAAAGCATTGAAATCGGTTCAAAAATGGCATTTTTTGGGTAATTTGCATTTTTGAAATTTTTAAATTTTTAACGGCCATAAGTATGCAAAAAAATGGAAAAAATTGAATTTTTCAAAATTTTTAAATAGACTTTATTTCTTTTGTAAGTTTTAGAGTATTCGAAAAACCAAACAAATCAGTGGAAAAAGCAATGAAATCGGTTCAAAATGGCATTTTTTGGGTAATTTGCATTTTTGAAATTTTGAAATTTTTAACGACCCTAAGTATGCAAAAAAATGGAAAAAATTGAATTTTTCAAAATTTTTAAATAGACTTTATTTCTTTTGTAGCTTTTAGAATATTCAAAAAACCAAACAAATCAGTGGAAAAAACATTGAAATCGGTTCAAAAATGGCATTTTTTGGGTAATTTGCATTTTTGAAATTTTTAAATTTTTAACGGCCATAAGTATGCAAAAAAATGGAAAAAATTGAATTTTTCAAAATTTTTAAATAGACTTTATTTCCTTTGTAACTCTTAGAATATTCGAAAACCAAACAAATCAGTGGAAAAAGCAATGAAATCGGTTCAAAATGGCATTTTTAGGGTAATTTGAATTTTTGAAATTTTGAAATTTTTAACGACCCTAAGTATGCAAAAAAATGGAAAAAATTGAATTTTTCAAAATTTTTAAATAGGCTTTATTTCTTTTGTAAGTTTTAGATTATTCGAAAAACCAAACAAATCAGTTGAAAAAGCATTGAAATCGGTTAAAAAATGGCATTTTTAGGGTAATTTGCATTTTTGAAATTTTTAAATTTTAACGACCCTAAGTATGCAAAAAAATTAAAAAAAATCAATTTTTGAATATTTTTAATTTGACTTTATTTCCTTTCTAATTCTTAGGATATTCGAAAAACCAAACAAATCAGTGGAAAAAAACATTGAAATCGGTTCAAAAATGGCATTTTTTGGGTCATTTGCATTTTTGAAATTTTTAAATTTTTAACGGCCCTAAGTATGCAAAAAAATGGAAAAAATTTCAATTTTTCAAAATTTTTAAATTGACTTTATTTCCTTTGTAACTCTTAGAATATTCGAAAAACCAAACAAATCAGTGGAAAAAGCAATGAAATCGGTTCAAAAATGGCAATTTTAGGGTAATTTGAATTTTTGAAATTTTGAAATTTTTAACGACCCTAAGTATGCCAAAAAATGGAAAAAATTTCAATTTTTCAAAATTTTAAAATTGACTTTATTTTCTTTATAACTCTTAGAATATTCGAAAAACCAAACAAATCAGTGGAAAAAGCAATGAAATCGGTTCAAAAATGGCATTTTTATGGTAATTTGCATTTTTGAAATTTTTAACGACCCTAAGTATGCAAAAAAATGGAAAAAATTTCAATTTTTCAAAATTTTAAAATTGACTTTATTTTCTTTATAACTCTTAGAATATTCGAAAAACCAAACAAATCAGTGGAAAAAGCATTGAAATCGGTTAAAAAATGGCATTTTTAGGGTAATTTGAATTTTTGAAATTTTGAAATTTTTAACGACCCCCTAAGTATGCAAAAAAAATGGAAAAATTTTAATATTTCAAAATTTTTAAATTGATTTTATTTCCTTTGTAACTCTTAGGATATTCAAAAAACCAAACAAATCAGTGGAAAAACATTGAAATCGGTTAAAAAATGGCATTTTTTGGGTAATTTGCATTTTTGAAATTTTGATGTTTTTAACGACCCTAAGTATGCAAAAAAATGGAAAAAAATTTAATTTTTCAAAATTTTTAAATTGACTTTATTTCCTTTGTAACTCTTAGGATATTCGAAAAACCAAACAAATCAGTGGAAAAAACATTGAAATCGGTAAAAAAATGGAATTTTTTGGGTAATTTGCATTTTTGAAATTTTGATATATTAACGACCCTAAGTATGCAAAAAAATGAAAAAAAAATCAATTTTTCAATATTTCTAATTTGACTTTATTTCCTTTCTAATTCTTAGGATATTCGAAAAACCAAACAAATCAGTGGAAAAAACATTGAAATCGGTTGAAAAATGGCATTTTTTGGGTAATTTGCATTTTTGAAATTTTGAAATTTTTAACGGCCATAAGTATGCAAAAAAATGGAAAAAATTGAATTTTTCAAAATTTTTAAATAGACTTTATTTCTTTTGTAAGTTTTAGAGTGTTCGAAAAACCAAACAAAACAGTGGAAAAAGCATTGAAATCAGTTGAAAAATGGAATTTTTTGGGTAATTTGCATTTTTGAAATTTTGATATTTTAACGACCCTAAGTATGCAAAAAAATGAAAAAAAATCAATTTTTCAATATTTCTAATTTGACTTTATTTCCTTTCTAATTCTTAGGATATTCGAAAAACCAAACAAATCAGTGGAAAAAACATTGAAATCGGTTGAAAAATGGCATTTTTTGGGTAATTTGCATTTTTGAAATTTTGAAATTTTTAACGGCCATAAGTATGCAAAAAAATGGAAAAAATTTCAATTTTTCAAAATTTTTAAATAGACTTTATTTCTTTTGTAAGTTTTAGAGTGTTCGAAAAACCAAACAAAACAGTGGAAAAAGCATTGAAATCGGTTGAAAAATGGCATTTTTTGGGTAATTTGCATTTTTGAAATTTTGAAATTTTTAACGAAGATTTTTAAGGTATGCAAAAAAATGGAAATAGATTGATTGATTGAATGGTAGGACGTCTTTAATAGTTCTAATTCATTTTTGGAAAATAATTCTGTAATTAGAAACTGACAATATTGTATATGTGTTTTAGATTTTGCAAGGTCTTCAAATAGCTAGAACAGTTCATCTAGAATTTACGACTTCCATTTTCAACTCATTCCTATAAATCCACATACATAATTATTTTTTACTCCCATATTCTAAGAAGAAAGAAGTCATACATTTTGTTTGTATATTAAAAAAATAAAACAAATAAAATTAAATTGATGTAAATTCTTTGAATTCTGAACATAAAGCAATTGATACCCCATGGTCTGTAAATACCCGCAGGATTAATTTATTTCACGTTCATTCATAAAGTATTTTAATTTATTAAAAAAAATTTACAAATCAACAAAAACTGTAATATCAAAAAAAAAAAAAATAATATTATTTTTAAATATCCTTTATTTATACAATTGAATTGAAATTGGCTTCATATATAGGAGTTGCCAGCAATTCATATTATGGTACACCTACCTATATGATAAACTCTTAATAATAATTATTACAATTGACAATCAATTTCTGTTAATTTAACATTTACATTTTCCCAACTATCCTATCAAATAATTTAATGACATTTTTCGTTTTTATTATAAACATACATTCACACCGACATACAATAATAATGTCCTTTTTGAAAAAATTCAACAGTTATTTTTTTTTTTCATTTTGCTTTTTTTTTTTTTTTTTATTGTGCTGTTTTATATGACTTCATTAAAAAGTAAATGGCATTGTGATCACCAACAAGCAACCATCTTTGGGTATTTTCATTTTTGAAATTATCAACAATCGTAGTTCCAACAAAAAAAAAAACACGTTAAATAATACAAAAATAAAAACAATAAAAAATAAAAAGTCAGAATTGCTATGAAGCGAAAAATACATTTTATTTAAATTGCTTCGGCAATAAATTGAAATAACATCAAAAATATAAGAAAATAATATTGAAATAAAAGTAAAAAAAAAAAGATAACAATACTCGTAACATAGAGAATAATACAAAACAAATAAATAAAATAATAATTCTCACTGTGGACATTTTTGTAAAAAGTAATATCACAATTTGAATTGCCTATAATCATTACTTTTAAATTTTCAAGGATATTAATTGTAGTTATTTTTGTATTGAAACATATTATTTGTGTTTTTGAAAAAGTCCAACTAGATTAGATTAGATTATGCAATTTCAGAACGGGATCTGGTTTTTACATCATCACAGCCGCAAATAGGCTTATTGTGATTACCCGTGTTAGTCAGTGCTATTATTCCTGCATAAAAGTTCTACTAAAATGTAGACTAAAATATCGATGGAATATTTAAATAGAATAAAGCAAGTGGCTGTTACCAAAAAAAAAAATATTTAAAAAAAATATTGACTGCCCAACTTTAATTAGAGCATGCAGCGTACGACGTGCATCCAAATTTGCTCATGATAACACATTTTATAATGAAGATGTATGAAATGCGCTACGCCGCAGATATTATTAAAATTTTCAATTTTGAAAAACATATTTTTATTTTCATTGCATTTTTTCTTTATTTATATTCAAGTGACATACAAAGTTATTTGTGGCTTTGAACTGTTCATCCAATTTTTGGTAAGATTTAATATTTATTTATTTCATCATTAATTGTTTTATTTTTGCTAAATAACATAAACTGGCCGTCTTAATTGGGGGTAAAGAAAGCGTATAAGATATTGACGCCGCACTTTCTAGTTTAGGTTGGATAGCAAAAGACTTTCTAATAAAACTCTACCTTTATTTTAAAACTATTTCAATTAATTTGTAACACTAGAACATATTGCAATTTTAGACTGTCAAATACAACATACCGGATGATTGGTGTACTCTCTTATATGCCATTGTTTACATAATCATTAGTAAATAAGATTTTAAACGATATCCGACAACATATTGGGATTTAAAAGAAATTTTTAATTCTCTAATTATTTTTACTATACAAGACCATAACTTAGTGCCTTAATGGAGCTCAGAGTTCATTCAAACCAAATGTGATAAATACAAAATAGTTTAATCGTCTATAAGAAATGAACAAAGCCATCGCAAGTATTCATAGATTAACCTCCAAGTAGACGTATTATCCAAATTTGGTTTGGTAGTTATTCGACAATACTTTGGAATATCATTTTTTGGCTCCGTTTTGTGAATCAGTATATAGCTGTAATCGGAAATGTCAAACTAAGATCAAATGCATTTGCAGTCTTATCAATTAATCAATTTGATTCAAATCATATAATTTTGAATGGCAATTCAAAATAAAATTTTTTGCAGTGTAATCGATTATTTAGTGAAGCAAAAAACATGGAATAGAAAATGTCATCTGCACATCAATTATCTGCGTATTGTGAACTTGATAATTAATTTAGTCAAAATAATGTGAAATACGTGAAGTTCAGTTAGGTATTAAAATAGAAAATGAGTGAAACAGACCATGTTAGGTAATTTAAAAAAAAAAACAGTTTTTGATGCTGTAACAATTTTATTGTTTTATATTTTCAAATTGATTAGGGTTTGGGTATCAAAATATTTGTTATATTAATAGGTTTAATAAAAAATTTGAGTATTTTAATTATTTTATTTCTATTTGTTTTTTTCTATTTTTTTTTGTCTGTGTTATTGTAAAAATGATTTGCTAAAGACATGTACATGTAATCGTTTTAATTTTATTAAATTAAATTTCTTCAGTTCTTTTGCTAAACAAATTGCAACAAACATCATAGGTCAAAAGTCAAACTACAACATACAATGCAATGCAATGAAATTATTGAAATAAAATCATTTTCATGAGCTTTGTCAAACTTTTGTTGCTTCATCGTCTTTGTTTTTAGTTTAACATTTCCGATTACACCTTATAACAATACAATTGACCACTGTTCAAAGTCGAACCTGTGTTTCATATACAAATATTTAATTTTTTTAATTCAACTCTTAACAATGAAACTCTACAGACCTAGAATACTTTCTGTGAGTATATATATATATAATATCAGCTTTTTAACCCGCCATAAATGACAGAATCAAAATAAATTCTAGCTTTTTTCCCTTCATTAGAATTTTCATTTAAAATTTAAGAAGAATACGTATGTATTTACTCACAAATTTATCATACCTTTTTTTTTTTATTTTTAGAACGATTTTAATTCCCACATAAACAAACAATTTTACAATATTTTACTTGCTTTTATTTATTTATTTTGAAATATTTTTAATGCGATTCGCTATGGGTACTAAAATATATTTTTTTTGTTAAAAAAACAGACCAAAGTCATTTGTATGTATTGAAATTTGTATTTGTATTTGAAGCGTTCCGTCGCATTGACAGATAAATGCAGGAAAATTTTATTTATACTCAAGTATTTTTAATGTGCTCTACCCTGGGTACCAAAATATATTTATTTTTTTGTAAAAAAAATAGACCAAAGTCATTTGTATATATTGAAATTTGTATTTGCATTTGGAGCGTTCCGTCGCATTGACAGATAAATGCAGGAAAATTTTATTTATTTTCAAATATTTTTAATGCGATTCAATCTTGGTATCAAAATATATTTTTCTTTGTTAAAAAAAACAGACCAAAATCATTTGTATGTATTGCAATTTGTATTTGTATTTGAAGCGTTCCGTCGCATTGACAGATAAATGCAGGAAAATTTTATTTATATTCAAGTATTTTTAGTGTGCTCTACCCTGGGTACCAAAATATATTTATTTTTTGTTAAAAAAACAGACCAAAGTCATTTGTATGTATTGCAATTTGTATTTGAAGCGTTCCGTCGCATTGACAGATAAATGCAGGAAAATTTTATTTATATTCAAGTATTTTTAATGTGATTCACTCTGGGTACCAAAATATATTTATTTTTTTGTAAAAAAAATAGACCAAAGTCATTTGTATATATTGAAATTTGTATTTGCATTTGGAGCGTTCCGTCGCATTGACAGATAAATGCAGGAAAATTTTATTTATATTCAAGTATTTTTAATGTGATTCACTCTGGGTACTAAAATATATTTTTTTTGTTAAAAAAACAGACCAAAAATTTGTATTTGCATTTGGAGCGTTCCGTCGCATTGACAGATAAATGCAGGAAAATTTTATTTATTTTCAAATATTTTTAATGCGATTCAATCTTGGTACCGAAATATATTTATTTTTTGTTAAAAAAACAGACCAAAATCATTTGTATGTATTGCAATTTGTATTTGTATTTGAAGCGTTCCGTCGCATTGACAGATAAATGCAAGAAAATTTTATTTATATTCAAGTATCTTTAATGTGCTCTACTCTGGGTATCAAAATATATTTTTCTTTGTTAAAAAAACAGACCAAAGTCATTTGTATGTATTGCAATTTGTATTTGTATTATTTGGAGCGTTCCGTCGCATTGACAGATAAATGTAGGAAAATATACATATAATAATTCTTATATAGTAGATAGTATACAGCATACAGTAATAAATTAAATAAAATTTTAAATAAATTTCATTAATAAAAAAATATATCCTAAATTAAATAAACAGGTTAAGTACATATTTTAGCGTTCCACTACTCAAAAACAGAAACCATAACCTGAAAATAGTTATTTCCAGAACCACAAAAATTTCTTATAGAAAAAATTGTCCTGATTACAAAAATAATAAAAGTTTGGATGGACAAAAAAAAAAATCAAAAATAATTCAAATACCTATATTTTTATTGAACACTTAAATAACTATAAAAAAAAAAAAAAAAAAACAAAATGGACGATAAAAATCAAAAGATGTTAAAAAAGAAGAATAACCATAAAATAAATATATATTATTATACAATCACAAAACACAAAAGCGACAGGAAATATTTAAAAACAATTGAATTGCTTTGACGTCGTATATAAAGCACACAACACAATTTAATAACTTTTTCAAAATGATGGTGGGTTGGGGTAGGGTGGGGTCAATTCGTTAAAATTATTTCTATAATAATAATATTATTATATACCAATGTTAAATTCACTGAATCTGAAGAATTTTAACATTCTCATATATATATATATACTAATCTATATCTATCCATTGTTCATTACATATAAAAATATTTGAAGAGGTGATAAACGACTGAGTAAAAAAAAAAAAAAAACAAAAAAAAAACATTTTTTTTTAAATAAAAAAAGGAGATCAAAAATTGATGAGGATGAAAATAAAATATAGGTACTACCTCTCAAATCCAACAAAAAGAATATAATACTTCTGAGTTTAGGAATAATAAAAGAAAATGTTTTTTTTTTTGTTTTTTTGTTCTATTGATAATAATGCAAATTAATTCGGAACGTATTTTTTTTTTTAATATAAACTTTGTTTTATAGCCTGGAATAATTTAAAATAGTTCATAATGCAACCAACTTTAAGAATTATTATCTTATTATTAGCTCTTTTGAACTTAGTTATGGCAATAGATATTAAAATGGTTGAGTTAATTAATGTTTCTAAGATATCAAATTGAATGTATTTAGGTCAAAATATAAAATCTATAGATTCTATTGTGATCTGTGTTGATAATGAAAACAATGGGAGTATTAAATTAATAATATCTAATGTTTTTATATTCAATTCAATTATTAGAATATTATACAAATATAAATAGCATACACTATGGAAGTAATGAAATAAAATTCAAAGGAATTTAATAATTAGAGAAATCGAAAGAGAATATACAACTAGTGATTTATACGGAAAATTCAATGAAATAAAATAATTGAAATGATTTAATAAAAATACAATGAATAGAATATAAAATTTTAATAATAATGTGGGTTAGACTGTATATTGTTATAAAAATTATTGTTATTATTGATAATATTGTTTATTTATGTTGGTTCAACTGGTCGGAGTAAGTTTTAACATCCTTTATAATTTTCCTACATTCTATTCGTTAACGTTAATACGGTTTGGTTTCGACTTCGTCCAGTCAGTTCTGATCTTCATTGTCATCCTTTCAAAACTATTAATGTCTAAAAAGATTTAACTATGTCATAGAAGACTGTAATAACTATAATAATACAATTAGTAAATAGCAAATCAAAATTGCTCAACATCTAAATTTATAGCTGGCATCATTTGATCATTCATCCTCACTATATCATTATCTCATCTTCCTCTCAATAAATTTTACAATATATTGCGTCCTTTAAATAGTCCTTCTAGCTACTCGTTTAATTTGACACTACATCATCTTGCACCTTAATAAATTTTTCAATATACTTCGTCCGTCAAGTAGTGGTTCTAGCTATAATCGTTTCATTTAATTTAGTTTTTACCATCATCAAAAATCTAAACTAATATCTAATACTGATAATGGTATATCACATTTGGAGTTGTAACTTAATTATCAGGTAACATTATATACTTCTGTTATTATATTCTGCACTATTGTTATTGCACTATCGTTGTACGTGCACTTGAGCCACTATTGAACTACTGTTGCACTACTGTAACTTAATTATCATGTAATATTTTATATTTCTGTTATTATATTATATTCTGCACTACTGTTTTTGTACCACCGTTGTAGGTGCACTTGAGCCACTAGTGCACTACTGTTGCGCTACTGTATTCATACAAATGTTGCAATTATTGTTGCAACATTATAAAATTGTATATCACATTTGGAGTTTTAACTTAACTATCATGCAACATTATATATTTCTGTTATTCTATATTCTGGACTACTGTTATTGCACTACCGTTGTACGTGCATTTGAGCCACTATTGCACTACTTTTGTACTACTGTAGTTACACTAATGTTGTAGTTATTATGCAATATTATACATTTCTGTTATTATATATTTTGCACCACTGTTATTGCACTACAATTGTACGTGCACTTGAGCCATTATTGCACTACTGTTGCACTACTGTATATACACACTAATGCTGCAATTATTGTTGCAATATTATACATTTCATAATCTCATACCTCTCAACATTATACATTTCATAATTCTAAACTATAGACATTATCACTACGTTTTTGTCATAAATTAAAACATAATTGCTACAAGCCTATTTATTATACATTAAATAATTTCATCATATTAATTGTCAAATACTGTATCATCAATGTTGAAGTATCAATTTTGTATCCAATTAATTTTTTTTCCACCTAGCTATTTATTTGTAAGAAATGTTTTTATTTATATTTAGTTTTAAATGCTAACTGAATTTTTTTTCAAGCTTCAAAAAATTGTCTGAACATTCCCAAAAATTTAAAAAATATAGGGAATTGTTTTAACTCAGCTGATTTTGACACTAAAAGAAAATTGATAAAAATAAAACTATCATCAATATTAATTGTCCAATAATTGGCCAGTATTGATTAAACAATTGATGTGTCGTAGGTTACTTTAGATGTAGTGTAATAGTATTATATTATAGAGCCATTGATAGATGTATAGTGTAGAGTTCTATTATTTTAAGCCATTAAGCCAAAGACATTAATTTTTGTTTTTTTAAATTTGATTTAAATAATTTTTATTTGGAATGGAAAGCCTGCTTGTAATCCTGACACATACAAATTATTAATTCTATTATTTTTTTTCTATTTATTTTTTAAATATATATTTATAAATTTGCTCAAAATGAAATAATAAGCTCGTACAGAGCATATACATATTATATTTCTTATATCTACTTAAAATGAAGTATATGAAATGTGAAATGTGTATGTTTATATGTTTTTTAAATTTTTTTGTTGGTTAGAATTTCACCTTATCCATCAGTTCATTAAATAATCGAACTACTGTGTTAATTATAGGCTATAATCATTTTAGTTGGAAGCTAGCCGAATATCTTATATGCTGAGCTGATTCAATTTTATATTTTATATGTTTTGAATATTATGTTTTTGTACTACTTGAGTTAGACTTTCAAAATCTGTTATTATTAATATTCCATATTTTTTGTGGATTTCAATTGTAGCAGTTCTATGTCTTAACCCAAAGAGATTTTTTATCGCTATAAGATATATAATTTAGTTTATATAACTTTTGAAGTTTGCTTTTGTTTTTATGAAATGTATTTTCTCATATTCCATAATATGTTAAAGTGCTATAGTAAAATGGACTATAGAGTACTGACATTTTGATACTTTGAGAAAGAATTGTCCATGATTTTTTAAATAAACCATCAATTCGTCGAATTTTGGTTATTAAATTCTGAATTTGGATATTTCAATTTAAGCGGTCATCAATAATGATATTTATTGTGGTCAACATTTTCTATTGCTTTATTATTATATATCGCAAACACACTGGCTTACATTAACCCACACTGGGTTAGTGAACTCGCATGAATTAACCCTGTAAATAAATAAATATCGTACATATGTGTTTACATTTTTGGCTTTGAAAAGCATAAATTTATGTTTTGTTAACATTTTACTGTTACTTTATGTATGCTAAACATAATATATTGTACTGTTAGTTATGTACCCAATCATAAATGTTTAATATGTCGCTGTGTATTATCTTCTAACAGTTTCAAATTTATGATTCAGCGTAGACCATTACCAAATCATTTACATAATATAAAAATGCCTCTGCATAATATAAAAATGCTTCTGCATATAATAAAAATGCTTCTGCATAAAATAAAAATGCTTCTGCATAATATAAAAATGCTTCTGCATAATATAAAAACCATTTAGCTGTACACTGTTAAACTTACTAATGTAAAACAGAACGGGTCCCAGATAGATTTATACATGGTAGTACGCCGACACACTTAGACCGGTAATGTCCATTGTGATAGGATTTATACACATTGTATTCAAATATCTATTTTATTTTATTAATTTAATTTTAACGAATTAGATCAAATTATGTCTATAAAGCTTCCCTGAATCATACCGTATTCTATATATTGTTCTAAACATTTTATTTTGTATGTTTTATATTGTTTTATATTTTTATTTATGTTCAATCTAGACTATTCATATTATAATTATTGTTATTTTGAACTTTAATTAATATTAAATCAATAATTAGTTCTACGATTCAACAGTATCAATTTTTTGATTCCGTTAACAGCCAAACCTTTTGATTTTGTTCAGGAGTTCTATGATTGAAAAAAAAAAAACAATTTTGACAACACCACTTCAACCCGACCTCATTCGGCAGCTCTTTGTATTATTACATAAAATAAAAATACAAAATACACAGATAAATCATTACTGAAACAAAGTCAGTTTAACCCTTGTGTTGGGTGTTAAATGAAATTTTAATATTTCGCCTTAAACGATATATCCTTTATTAATGCAACGTATAACTTGAAGCTATACAAAACCAACTTAAAATGTCATATTTTTATACATGAACGTACATCAAAATATAGACAATTGGAAACACATAACACATTGGAATTTAATCGTAGAAAATTTTAATTATTTCAACAATTTTTTTCTTTATTTCAATTTTGTTAATTTTCTTTATTATTATTATTTTTTTTACTTTTCTTTTTACACAGTCATTATTGTACTTTTAACAAACTGCAAAAAAAAAAAATTGAAACAGAAAAAATATGTTAACTACAAATACAAATATTTACAGTTATAATCAATGGTTGCTACTACACCATCATTGCGCCATTTTATTTAAAAAATATATGTATGTATATATAAAACCGGATATCGAAACCAAAAAAAAAAAAGAAAAGGGAAATGAAGAAAAACGAATAATAACAAAAGAAAATAAAACTTATGTAATTGCAAAAATGCAGAGACCAAAATTTGAAAAACGAAAAGAATTCAAAAATGTATAAAGAAAAACTAAAAAAAAAAAAAAAAAAATGAAAACTAAAAAATTCAAAAAACAAAAATTGCGTTTCCATTTTTTTTTGTTTTTTTAAAAATTTTTTTATTAATATTTTTTATTTGTTTCCTTTTTTGTTTTTTTGTTCGGAATACACCATAATGGTTATAATACAAAAAGAACAAAAAAAAAAAACAGAAAATGTAAAAACCAAAGAAAAAAGCGAAAAAAACCTCTTGAAACTTCACTTGGATTTTTTATGAGCATTTCAATTTTAATGCAATGGCAATATGATTATAACGGTATACTAAATTTTCGATTCTTTTTCCATTCCAATTTCTTATTTGGGTTTTTTTTTGTTCTTTTTATTTTTTTACAAGTTTGTTCAAGTCTTTTCAAGTCTTTTCTGATGTTTTAACGATTAATAAAGCTTATTGTGTTCTCTTTTTCAAATCAATCTGTTTTAGTGCCTATCATAAAGAAATTTTTTGGATGCGAGTAGAAATGTTTTGATATTTTGACTATTGTTTTATATATTTTACATCTTTAAACATTTTAATTAGCTTCTTTAACCGCACCGACCCTCAGTTTGAACAACCTCCGTTGTTAATTTTAGAATTATTATAGCTAACATTAATTTGTGAACTTGAAAGTAAAGTTTTAGAGATAAAAAAGTTGGTTATAGCTCTAATAGCCCGTCACGATTAATCAATAACGATTTGGTTTTAGAGGCACCAGCTAAATAAAGATTTACTGTTTTTTGTGTCTCAATGTAATGAACAAAAATAAATTAAAGATTTAAACTTACTGTTTACCCTCAGTACTGCCAAAATTTGTACATCAATAAAATATTCTAATTCATTTAATAATAATACATTCAAACGACTTGGCAATATTACAATGGATTATACCAACATATTTAAATTAAATAATTGTCAAAATAAAGCACCAATTAAAATTATGAACTTATTATATTATGTTTTCTAGTAAAAGTGAGGCCAGGTTCTAATCAACATTTCAAAATTATTAAAAATGTTTACCGACAAAAGCAAAATATTCTACTCTTTATTTTTAAATCCAATTTGTTGAATGGCCTCTATATATGTGATGTAAACAATAATGGTCCCAGGATACTGCCGTGTGGTACACCAAACTATATATTTTCTTTTTTGGCTATATAGAACCAATTTGTATGAACTGTTTACGGTCACTGAAATATTTTATAAGCAAAAATAGTCTGCGATAAACCGCAGCAATTTGGACCATAGAACCAATTTGTGTGAACTGTTTACGGCCACTAACTTACGAAATAATAGCTTGCGCATGAAAAATTGCTTGCGAAATAATAGCTTGCGAAATAATACCGTGAAAAATAGCTTGCGACACACCGGAGCAATTTAGGCCATAGAACCAATTTGTATGAACTGTTTACGGCCACTGAAATCTTTTATAAGGAAAAAAAGTCTGCGACACACCGGAGCTATTTAGACCATAGAACCAATTTGTATGAACTGTTTACGGCCACTGAAATCTGTTATAAGCAAAAATAGTCTGCGACAAACCGGAACTATTTAGACCATAGAAACAATTTGTATGAACTGTTTACGGCCACTGAAATCTGTTATAAGCAAAAATAGTCTGCGACAAACCGGAACTATTTAGACCATAGAAACAATTTGTATGAACTGTTTACGGCCACTGAAATCTGTTATAAGCAAAAATAGTCTGCGACAAACCGGAACTATTTAGACCATAGAAACAATTTGTATGAACTGTTTACGGTCACTGAAATATTTTATAAGCAAAAATAGCCTGCGACACACCGGAGCAATTCAAACCATAGAACCAATTTGTATGAACTGTTTACGGCCACTGAAATCTCTTATAAGCAAAAATAGTCTGCGACAAACCGCAGCAATTTAGACTATTATTTTCTCGCAAATCACGATTCAAGTCATGACTTAATCATACAAATTGCTACTACTATATATAAAACAAAGGGGTGTAGCTCATTTCAGTAGACCAAAAACGCTTAGATTTAAATACTCAAAATGTAATATAGATCTTATCTCATTATAATAGCTTCACTCCTCTCACCAAATTTATTAACTTCTATCTTGCGTTATAAATACAATACAATATACCTACCATTATAGATAGAATACCATTAAATCAGTACAAAATAATAATAATTATATTTATATTGACCTACAAAAAATTTCTACGTCAGTTTTTGACCACCACTTAACCTAACCTAAGCTCAAATAATCGTGTTCATTCGTTTTTTTCATTTATGAAAACTTTTTATTTTATTAGTTTCTTTTTATTAATTTTTTTATTTTTCTGCTTTTTGTTTTATTTTATTTCTTTTCTTTTATTTTCTTTTTATTATTCTTGAATTTGATCATTTTCCATCCACATCGTCCTACTGAAAAGAAAGTGGGTAGCTAGCTATATGATAGAAATGAATGAAAATGTTTAAAAATGTAATTTCGAATCCCTAAAACGACGGCAATACACATACAAAGTGGAACAATAGGGAAAGATTTTTCTGTTGAAATTGATTTGTTTTTTTTGTATAGAGAAAAAGAATATACGATTGAACAGAGCCCTAAAAAGAAGACAAGTAAGAAGAAGAAAAAAAAACATATTAATAAAAAGAAATTTATATAAAATGCAAGAGAAAATAACAAAATCAAAATAAGAAACAAAATAAAGCAAGTAAATGGATATAGAATGATGATTGTAACGGTATAAGAGGATAAAAATTGTGGTTATTTTTGGTTTTGGCTTTGTTTTTTTTTTTTTTAAAGTTCAATTTAGCAAAATTATCTGCGTTTATGTTTGTTTCTTTATTATTTTAAAAAAGTGATCATACAGTTCTGATTTGTTAGTCTATTTGGTTAAATTAATTTTGTTTTGGGATGTGAGAGTTAAAAAATGTATTTATTATAGATAATTATTGCTATTTGATCGTCTTGAACCGTTATTATTAAATAGTGGATACAATTCGGTAATAGTTATAACGATACAACCATCAAACTGTATTTGATCTAATCTGAACTGTATGCCTGTATGTAAATTCTCTCTATTTCAATTACCTGTATTTTCATTTGTCTGTATTTTATTGGCCTGTATGTCATTTGTCTGTAAGTATTAATAATGTACAATTTATCAGTTGGTCATGAAATCCTAAACCCCAAATACAAAATGGCCAAATCCCATAATACAAAATCAAATACAAATCCATCCCAAAATCTCAAATTACAAAACCGCAAAATACCAAAACGCCATAAATTCACAATCCCAAATACCAAAACATCAAAATCCAACTTAAATTATTCATTTAGCATTTTCGAAATCAATCATTTTGTTTGTATCCAACAGTAACTATAGGCTTAAAAATGATTTAAGTAAATAATCTGGAACAACAGATTTAGGTAAATATTTATTTATTTATTTCAACGATTTATGCCAGAAGAGATAATTTTCATAAGAAGGCTATATAATATACAAATTAGAATCTTTTAAATTTATTCTTTACGAAAAAAAATAATTTGAAGTTCTATTCAGGAAAAAGGCGTATAGAACTTTAATTTGGAATCCAACTATGAAATATCTCCTAACTGAAAATCTGGCTTACGCATAATATTTATCATTATTCAGTATCCAACATATCCAATCAAATAAAATCCAGTCAAGTGAAATACAAGCAAATGAAATACAGGCAAATTACAAAACAGGCAAGCGATAGTAACCCATATTATACCATGTATGGAAACTATACTATGTATAATAAAACTATGAAAATTTTTTTGATTAGATCTGGCTACCTCGATCAAAGATTAACTCCAACTTACAACCTACGTATTAATTATTTGAATTATGTTGATGTTCCAATGGCTAGAACAACCCAATTTACGCATTGCTTTGTTAATATGGCACCGCGAATTTTTAATACACTACCAATTCACATCGGAAGTGAACGAAATCTCTTCTCATTTCTTGGGCAGTTGAAAATCTGGTTATATCAGTTCGATCATTCTCAAATTGAATCAATATTTGATGGTGGAAATTTGTATTAAATAAGTGTTTTGTATATGTATTATAATTAAATGTGTTTCTTTTCATACTTCAATTATATATATATTATTCTGCATTTATCTGGATGTTTGTAAGTTCGGCGGAACGCTCCAACACATATACAAATTGCATATGTATACAAATGCATATATATAAAAATTGCTTTGGTGCTTTTTTTTAACCCGTGTCTACCATGCTGAACCTTTGCAGGAAAAATTGATTGCATGAACTATATTTTTTTAATTTAATATTAGTGTTCTTCGAAAATAATAAGGAAAAATAAAAAATAATAATAATAATATAAATAAAACAAACAATTTTTTTGATTTATAATAAGAAGGACTAATAGAAATTTTATCAATAGTTTAATATGGTATAATAACAAAAAGGCAAACAGCATTTAACACAAAAAAAAACATAATTCACTCAAAGGTTATTCTTATTACTTAAAATTATACACAATAATATACATGTGTATCAGCATATTTGTATTGTATAATATTATACATTATACTACTTTATTGCTTCTACCTTTTACTTTTGTCATTATTGTGTGCGTAACTCACTTCACTCAAAAAAAATTATTTTTGTTTTTTTTTTATTATTTGCTGTATCTGTATTCTGTATGTTCTGTATGCTCCATTCCAAAAATATTATTTTATTTTCAGTGTTAAGTGTTCACTTTTCACTTCACTGTTCAGGTTCACTGTTCAAGCAATAGAACTTGATAGAAGTAGAGTAGGATAATTAACTCTACTTCTACATCGGATAATAAAACATTGCTTTTTTTAAATTGAAAATTATTGATGAAAATGTTTTTGTATTTTTTGTAAATTTTACCAATTTAGATACAAAATTTTGAATATTTTTTTAAAAATAACACAATACCATAATAACAGTTTATTCATATAGCAAAATAAGATCCCTATACAGTATACAAAATACAAAATTTATATGAAAATAAAATCCCATTTTTAAATTTGCTCTCCCAGAGGCCACAATAACGCTAATACGGTATAATTTATACTAAATGGAACCCAACTAACGAATTATAACTAAATGGAAGTGGATACGAGTATACCATACAAAAATACAAACATTTTATACAAATTTGTTGGGATGGTACTTTTTTTTCTGTTTTATAAAAAAAAAAAGATTAGTGTTAGGCCAATATAAACATAAATAAAAATAAATAAAAACTGATATAAACATAAGTACTGTAATTTCGGAATAAAGAATCTAATGAAAGAAAAAAAGAAACTAGGATTTATTTTGCTTCCGTCATTTATGACGGGTTACAAAGCTAGTTATATTATATTCTTTAATTTTGTTTGAACTTATAGTGTACTTATAAATTTTTTACTTTAATATTACGCTTTTTATACGTTTTTTATTTGTTATTTCTTTTTTCTTTACATTTTTTGATACATTGTTTACACTCTTTTTAATTTTATTTTTTTTTTTTTAATTATTTTGTCTACTTTTCATTTGTACTGCCTTTTGATTTTAGTACCTCGCTAAAACATTTATCTTTATATCTTTTTTTTCATTTATGTTTGTTTCATTCAACACGTATTTTTTTGAATATATTCGAATGATTCTACTTATTTTCTTAAATGGCTGTATAAACTTTTGTTATTTTTACTAAATTATTTCTAGTTGAATTTTATGTTATTATTTGTTCCTATTAATTATTCTAATAAACTATATTATAGTTTTCTTTTATAGTTTTTGTTTTTATTTTTGTTAATTTTATTGAATTTATTATATTAGTTTATTAGATTTAAGAGTTTTATGTTTTGTTAATATTCAATTTTAATTTGATTTAGTTTGTAAATAATTTTATATTTAAGGAAATAAATGAATACTAAATCTAATCTAATCTAAATCTATGTAGTTTAAATTAAAACAAACTGTTTAATTAGCTTGAATACGATTTTCAATATAAAAACGCGAATAAATCCCGTTATTCTTCGAAAAATTTTACTCTAACAAATTATAAATTATTTAGCTTTAACATTATTTTCATTTGGTTTTGAAAAAGATTTGACATCACTTCCGAGGCCTAATCGGTTAGAGCACAGAAATATATTTCAATTCTGATGTGGTAACAACGGGTTAAAAAAACAATATTAAAATAATATAAAGAAATTAATAATCAATAATTTATAACTAAAAAATAAAAAAATATACATTATTAAAAACTATCTACATATATCCAATATTCAGAGATCCGATACAACACAATAACCAATAATATAGTAAATAAATATTGACAAATATTTACATATTTATAATCAGACCATAAATCTAAAAGAACGGTTTAATAAGCTAAAAAAATCTAAAATAAAATGAAAAGTAAATAAACTACAAAAATTTGGATTTTACTAATTTAGTTTGATTTTTAGAACTCACGTTTCAAATTTTTTCAAATTTATAAATATGAGTTTTGAAACAGTATTCAAATTCACAAACCAGGAGCTTCTAAGTAATCCAATGTTACTATATACGTACTGTATAGTTACACAGTAGTATTGGTGAACAAAACATTTCACTTTATAATTTAGATTAGGTCTAACCCCTACATCAGCGCAACCGCAAACAGGCTTATTGTGATTACCCCTATTAATACCGTTAATCATTTGAGTGCTTAAGGATATCTGATTTAGTGATATCAGACCCAGAATATTCTTCAATGGTATGCTGGATAGGTCACATTGTATGAAAAATGCTCCTCCCAGGTGGCAAAGTCTTCTACGATTGAGCATTTATAGAGTATCAAATAATTAACTTAAAATATTTTACTTTTTCTGAACACATTGTTTTTGGTTAGACTAGAGATTATGCTCATAAAGATGCTTCTTTACTAATCAGTGGTATATCTAATATATAAATAATAAAATAAATATAATAATAATTACACAATTTTGCAGCAACAACGTACCCAGTAAGCATAGTAACGTCAGACATCTTAAATTCAGGGATGGATAAAATCGCAGCGATATATTGCAGAAATATAATGTTGTGTTATCATGTAGACGCAGATAGACTTATCAAATTGGTCTTCTACAGTAGGCCAACCCCACCCTACTTAGACAGTATAAAACAGATTAAAAATTAAATTAGCTTTACCTTTGAAACAACAGTTGGCAAAATGCTTTCGAATATGTATCACAAATTAGCAAAATTAAAATGAAAATTCTATTTCTGTTGTAAATTATCATAATATAGAAATTTCATGCCAAATCTTATAACTCACACTTATTAATATTATATCGCTTTGTTGCATTCCCAACTAATTACTTTATTTTAATTGTTTTTGTTTTTATTTCATTTCGATATACAAATTTATAGGATATGTATTTATAACTGTGAATTATAAAATATTAAAATATAAATATTTTCTGCTCCATCCAGCAAAGAGAATTTTTGAATTTAGTACAAGACGTCAGGGCAGACAAAATGTTCGCTGGAGAGTTGAATTGTCTGGGACTAGCCCGGGTAGCCATCATACAATTCCTAGCATCCGTCAAGGACAGATAAATAACCAAAAACATTGCAAATCTGAAAATTCATATTTTGGTACTCTATCAAAAATCAATAAATTATATTTTTTACCATTTTGCAAACTGGGACTGGTTCGGATAACAATCATTCAATTCGTATCATTAATCAAGAATATATAAAAATCCCAAGTTTTTTTTTATATTAGGCCAAAATAATGGGATAAGCACCTTAACTGCCTTCGCCGAATTTAAGCCATATTAAGATGAAGAAAAAAGAGGTATAGTAAAGAAGAGTAATAAAATTAGAAACGAATTAAGATAGAATAGAGTAGAATAGTTAGTACCAAATTTACGGACAGGTTAACAGATATTTATTTACCCGTCTCTTGAAAACTTCTAAATTATACGTTTGAGGGATCACAAAAGATGGTAAAGTGTTCCATAGTTTAGAGGTTCGGTTGATGAAAGAATTTTTATATTTCACAGTTCTGGCTCGAAGAGGTTCTACTACAAACTTATGAGCGAGGGTTGCCCTGCAAGTATTTCGTTGTAATGATTAAATTTTGGGCATAATACTTTTTATTTCATCAGAGCTATTACCAAACAAATATTCATAAAATGCATTACGGCATTTACGCCTGCATTACGGCGATAACTTAATAATGTTAGATGTTGCATAACATCTGCATCGTTAATAATTTTGATTGCTCGCTTTTATACCTTATCGAAGTACTGTAGGCTGGTATTTGGTGCACCGCCCCAAATATGCTAGTTATATTCAAGTCGAGGCCGAATGTATTTTCAAACCTGAAAATTCAAGAAAATAGGTAAATAAGAATTTCACTCTCGATCTCGTTCAATAATCCACAATAACATTCTATTAATCACATGGATAGTCTTAATGGTTTTGATGTCGTCATATTTCACCGACACAGGACAACTTTATATGTCCTTGTTCAAGAGTGGGTTTGCCAAAATATTTATTTTATCCAAAAATTAAACAATTTTCATATCTTAAACTGGACAGAAGCCGTCAAAGACAGAAAAAAACGGGGCACGTTGATGATTAAGGCTCAGAATCTACATGATCTGTTGATCACTTAAGCAAAGTAAAAGTGTCATATTTCACCGACACAGGACAACTTTATATGTCTTTGTTCAAGAGTGGATTTACCAAAATATTTATTTTATCCAAAAATTAAACAATTTTCATATCTTAAACTGGACAGAAGCCGTCAAAGATAGAAAAAAACGGGGCACGTTGATGACTCAGGCTCAGAATCTACATGATCTGTTGACCACCTAAGCAAAGTAAAAGCTATAAAATATGGAATGAAATTATTAAATTGTATTGTATACAACAATTTCTAAATTCTCTAACTAAAATTGTAATTTTCATTTCAAAACAAAAATTCATTTCTATAAAGCTGGAATATTACGTTTTCATTTCACCCACTCTAAAATAATCGATTTACAAAGCGATATATTTTGTTGTTGTAAAAACGATTTCACATAACTATAATCAATCAAAGCAAAATGCTAGAAGAAGCCTAACACCCCCCATTAACATTGAAAATCTAATCGTTTTAAAATCCAATACAAAATTTCGATATCTGCACAATGCAAAATTAATGTGAGGGAGACGAGTAAAATTATTTTACTGAATTTTTATACTTTCGCTAAGTAGGATAACACCTCTAGAAAACCTCCCAATGGTTTTAAATTATATTTAAAAAAAAAAATAGTAATAATAATTACCACCTGTGATGTATCAATTAACATTCAATGACAATGACATAGCAAAAATAATTTCCATCTCAATTTAAATTTATTAAATTGAAAATCAATTATCGCAAGTAATAGATAGCAATAACAACCTTTCGCGATATTCAATATAAATTTACAATTATAATAATATGCCCTTTGCCACACTGATTGGGTTACAAGTCTACAATGATGATGATGATGATCGTTTTATTGATTATTATGTCAAATGATATTATTTAAATTATTTTATTAATTCTATTTACATTAAATCTATTTGTTGTTGTATACTGTTATTAAACACGCCAACAAAATTTGAACTTATTAAATTTCATTTTCTTAAAAAAACAAAAAAAATAAAAAAAAAAACAAAAATACAAATTTTTTTGATGAAAATGAAAAATTCATTTCACGATTGAAAACATTCATTCATATGCGGTTCAAATTTTCCGTTTTAATAAAAAAAAAAAAATGTAATACAAAAAAAAAATTTTTTTTTTTGCACATGATGTACGTAGATTTGATTTATTTTTTTTTTTATTCCTGTTTTTCTTTTCATTTCATTTTAATGAAACGGGTTGGACTTTAATACAATTTAACAACCAGAATATAAGAGTTAGCTATGAAATAATTTACTAATATATTATTATTGTATATATATATATATATATATGTATATATATATATATATATTAGTATGTAAATATATTTAATTTGATTACATTGAACGAAAACAACCATCAGTACTGAAATAAAAAAAAAATTATATATTTTCTTTATTATTATGGTAAGTTGAATGGGTATAGAAGAAGGTGGAATTTTCATTTCGCCTCCTTTGTATTCATTTCTCAATGATATTCAAAAATGTGCTTAATTTCAATTCTCATTACTATCATTATTGTTTACACAACATGCACATGTGTCTGTATATATATATATATATCTTAATGTATGTACATATTCTCTGGATAGAATACAATAATACATCATTGTTGGAAACGTGGTATTAAAGTAAAGTGAAAATTCATTATTAGAGGAGCAAAAAAAAACAAAAAAAAAAAAATTAGATATTCGTGTTCGTTCATTAATCATTTATTCGAAATTTAATAATATTATCATGTATCCTGATAAGAATACTAAATTTTATATATAAAATAATAAACAACAATTTAAAGTAATATTTAATGATATTGCAAAATATTAAAATTTTATTAAATTGTTATTTTTTCTATAGAACAACAACCATCACATTTTATGCACCACACAATAATCGGGATTAAAAATGAAGTAGAGTCAATATACTGTAATGTACCTACCTACTGTTTTGTATATAAATTTCATTTTGTGATTATTAGATTTGAAATTCTTTGTATCACAATATTAATATTATTATTCTACATCATAAATTTATATTATTCATGTACTGATCCTGGTCAACATTTACATTGTATTGTTGAATATTTTACAAAAAACAAAAACAAATTAAATTAAAATTCTAAAAATAAATAGTGTGAATATGTACCGTATGTAGTGTAGTGGGAAGTTGAAATGTAAAAAAAAAAACATATTTCCATTTTAGTTGAAAACATGTAAAAACTTGTAAAACAGTGATTTACACAGGAGTGTTCTTGTACATATTGATCTTCCGAACCGAAGAAAGATTTAAATTTTTTTTTAGTTTCAAGCTAAAAATTTTAGTGGGTGGGCAGTGACTAATTTTTCATATAGTACAAGCCGCCCCTGATCATAACATAATCACCCCAATCGTGGTTGTCAGTTATCAGTATTATTTATCAGTATTTATGACAAGTTTCAAAAATTCTGATACGCCCTATCGTTTATGTCAGAACTATCAGTTTTTCTGATCGATTTTGAATTTTATTAACGTCACTGATAAATTGGTATCGGGCGGGGTGCTTAAAATTTGTCATATTTTCTGATAATTGTCATAATCAGTATCACTTACAAATAAGTTGTGTAATAAAAATAAATTTACAAAACAATGAATATATAAGGATATTATTAAAATTGTCAAATAAAATTCATTTTCATCAAAAAAAAAATTAAAATATAATTTTAAAATAAAAAAAAACAAATAAACTGACTCTAAAGAAAACTATCAAAGACAGAACCAATAAAAATTAGAACGGGATTCAATTAACAACTTTTTTATATAAAAAAGAATTTTTAATTGTTTTTTTTTTTTTTTTTTTTTTTTATTGTTTTGATATGAATTAATTTCATATTTTCTATACATAGGTGTGTGATATAGCAAATAAAAGACTGATAGTTAGTTTGATTTAATCACAATATTTAATTAACTTATGTTTAATTTTATTTACATTATTGATTTATATTTTATTTAAAAAAAATTTTTTCAGTAAGTTTATCAGTATGTATCAGTATCACGATTCCATTTCTGATAAATTTTTTATAGTTTACTTATAACTGACAACCACGATTGACCTCAATAAAAAAAATAATAATGAACTAATTTTAATAATTTGTGTGTTGATGTTTATATAGTCCAATTTATTTATTATTTTTAATTTATTTATTTTCAGCTGATTTTTCATGGGTGGGCAGTGCCCAACTGGTTGTATAGGACGAGCCGCCACTGATCGTAGTATAATAAATAACTCATAATGAATAGAAAATTTAAATAGTTTGTGTATATTGATGTTTACACTCCACTAATTAAATGTAGCTAGTTGTTAAATAATTCAGACTACAAAACTAGATCAAAATTTAAGGGGTTATTATAGTTCTAAATTAATTGATGTACATTGACTCGTTATCTAATTTAAATTACTAATAGATGATATGTACTAAACTCCTTTACGGTTATTGATGTATCATGAGAATTAATCTATCATTTATTTTATGTACAATTCGACCTATTAATAGGTTAAATAACGTACACGACGTATTCTATACGACTTCAATGGTTATAGTTTTTGGTTTAGTTTGCATATTTCGTCCTGTTTTGGTTACTTAGATATATTACAAGAATTATATTTATACTGGTTGCTTAAGCACTTGACGATATTATTATAAGATAATTAATTTTAAAATGAATTCACATTCAAATATTCAAAATGTAATTCAGTTTTATTAGAATAAAAATTATAACTAATTATTCTGTGTAATTTATTCAGCGTCATTTAATGAAAAGGCAAAGAGCTGTGAGTTCATATATTCAATGGTGAGCAGAACGTATGCAAAGCAGAATGACAAGTTAAAGCAAAACTTGGTAAATGAGCTTCTTCCTGCACTAAAAAACAATAATGAATCCATCAAAACTTTGACGTATGAACTTCAGAAACTGTTCGATTCAAAACATAATCAACCTAATGATGACAAAATATATGGAGAAATATTTTCAATCAAAAAGAAATTATAAATATGGGTGTATAAAAATTAGATTCTAATCTGAATAGATTATTTTGCTACTTTTAGATAGAATCGCACGTCAAATGTATCTAAGTAAAAATTCAAAAGATGTCTGGACTCAAACGGATGAACTATTTAACTATACAGAGCTCTTTTAAAAATGCTTTCGTATTTAATACCGTGCAAACGGTTGAATATTCAACAAAAATTGAATTAGGATGCTATAGAGTCAAGATTACTCTTACATCTCTAGATATACAAAATAATTTACAAAATGAATTATTATTTTCATAAATTAAAAATCGAAATCTGGAAAATTTGTTCTGTCAATACTCACTCGTAGCAGACTTGTACCATTTGGGAACAATGTTTGCTGAACAATATGAGGTACCCAGCATACTCATGTTCGCAACAATGTGTCGTACTCAGACTTAACTCTTCACAACAAGCTCAAAAGCTCATTTGCGGCTGGTGTGATAGATTACCCTAACCCAACCAATTAAATTTTAGTTTTAATATCATACTTTAACAGTTTTAGTCTATTTCGTGCTTCTATGTTGACAAAATGGCTTTGAATATTTTATAGAATTTTAAATAGCTAGCTGGATTGGGTGGGAATCACGAAATGTGTTGAATTTGTTCACACGATATTTTTATTTATATAAGGTTTTGCTTTCCATATTTTCTTCGGAAATCACATATTTTATATTGAATTCACCCAGCTAATGATACTAAATATAATATTAGAGTAAGACGATATGCTCAACTATTCATCATCATTGATCCTGTTGCTCCTCGTGGATGCATAGGGTATCCACAAGCTTTCTCCACCGAACTCAGATTTGTGCAAGCGACTTGATTTCACTACAAATTTTCCACATGTGCTTTTTTTATTCATTACTGTTCGGTAACACGTTTTTTTTGGACGATTACGCTTTCTTCGATCCATTTTCTACGGTTTTCTGATTCCTTCAATTCCTTCATTTCCTTGTTGGAAATTTCCTTTGGCCAGTATATTCGGGAAATCCATTTCAGACATTTATTAACAAATATCTTGTGTGAGATGGCTCTTTTTGTTGTTTTCCATGTTTCGCATCCATATAAAAGAATTAACTGAACGTTAGACTTGAAGAATTGAAGTTTCAAACTTTGTGAAATGTTCGGAGATCTCCAACAGTTTTTTAAAACACCATATGCTGAGAGTGCTTTTCGGATATGGCTTTTAACATCGTAGTCCGCACTACCATCCCCCAGTAATAAAACTTTCAAGATAGCAGAATGACATCACATTTTCTACATTTCCGTCACCAATCTGTAAACTTCAAGAGACTGCTTTGTTGATTCGCAATAGCTTTGCTTTGTTTAAATTTATCAAAAATCCTATTTGATTAGTGACTGCAGTTTGTTTGCCATGTCAATTTTGGTGCAACTGAGCAAGATTCATCTGCAAAATCGAGGTCGTGAAGGACTCTTGTAAGAGTCCATCTAATACCTTTTGCTCAACAATTTGTTTTCCACAACACCCAATCCAAAATTAAAATGAACGGAAGGGGAGATAAAATACAGCTTTGTTTTAGCCTGGTGTTGATATTGAAAGCATTTCTTCTAGGCAACACACTCCTGTAAAGCCCTTTTAAAATGTTGACTATTTAATGAGCATATACGTTAGCTAGCAATAATGGTCCACATAAAATGACACTGTAAGCTATCAAAGGCTTGTTTGAAGTCGACAAACAGCATATAACTTACACAATATTTTTGAACTGAGGGTGAAAGCAATATAATCCACTTTATAAAGCTCAAAGATATTTGGTATATCTATTCGACACTATCTAAATATTTGAATATGGATATAATTAGCTAGCTTAATACATTATTGTGTAGAACGAAAATGTGGACCAATTCATAATAATAACCTCATTAACTTTTCTTGGTATAATTCAAAAGCGTATACCATTGGTTTAATCAATATTTCTAATGTTAAGTCCTCTCTTTTGTATCACTTTGAATATCGTTGTGTTTTTATACCACTTTTTATATTTTGTAAATATTTCGTAGGGGTAGGGGCACTTACCCAGGGATCATTTAATACTTAGGTAGGTATTAGTGGCTGCCGACAGTACGCCGACACACTTAGACCGGTAAGGTTCATTGTGATACATTTAATACTTAATGTTTGGTTAAATTTAAAAATTTTAATCAATATTAAATTAATTATATACACAAACTACATACATGACTGTGGGATATTAACAGACCACTCTAGAAGCCGACAATCTCAGTAGTAGCAGTTGTAGTTGATAGTAATAGTTGTAGTTGTTAGTAATAGTTGTAGCAGTATTAAAATGTGGTAGTAGAGATAATGGGCAGAGGTTGAGAAGAGAATTTTACGTGCGCTCACTAAAAAAGGAAAAGCCATCAAGCTTGGAGTGCTAGGAGTATTAAAGCGTTACATTTAAGTATAAAACGAATTGAAAATTAAAATAATAAAATATAGAACTAAATAAATTTATGTGAAGAAATATAAAAATAAATGTGAACTGTAGGTGGAATTCTACATGACTATTTAAATTTAAATCAAATTTATAATAATACTTCATTTTGTTTTTGCTTCCACAATCCTGAAATATTTTCAATTTTCCATTAAACAAAATTTCCTCCTGTTTGTAATGAACTAACTAACTTGATTTCAGCTCTCAGCAAATAAAAGTAGTTACATAGTCACTGTACAAGACTACTTTTGCTTTCTTTATCCCAAATTTATTTCAATTGTTCATCATCATCAGTGTCCTGCAACCTGCAATCGTGGGGCATAGCGCGGATATTTCAATTTTTATGGTTTAAAAAGAAAAAATATTCCAGTCTAATCAATTTGTCTCTATCAAATTTCAACTTCAAATTTACGCCTATTTAGTTGTTTAATTCTCTAAAAAATACTGTACGGATTCAAGACACAACACATTTAATGATTTATAATTCTCTCAAAAATACTTAAAAATTTCATTAATTATTGTAAAAAACAAAATAATTTTTTTTTTTTAATAAAATTTAAAAAGTAAAATTTTTTTTTTTTTTTTTTAATACTTCACTGAAAAAGGATATTATATCATATTGACATAAGCACATCCTTTTTACCATAAAATCTCATAAATTTTAGCAACCCAAAACAAAAAGCAAATTCAACAAAACTTTTTTTTTTTATAATTGACCGCTTCGTTATACTTAAAACGTGAAAGTTTCCTATTCATAAAAAAAAAAAAAAAAAAAAAAAAAAACAAACTTTGGAATCCTTAAAATGTCCTATTTAATTACATTTCTCATTTAATTTTGTTATTATTATTGTTGTTGTTGCTATTTTTTTTTTAAAGGCCAATTTTAAATCTAAAATTTGAACCTGTTGATCCTCTCGTGCATAAAAGGTTCTATACAAAATTAAAAAAAAAAAAAAAAAACATACAGGAACAAATCACGAGAGAAATATAATTTTACGTGCTTCATACTATAAAATATAAAAATAATATAATAAAAAAAAGTAGAAAAAAGGAATTTTAGAAAAGAAAAGGACTACTTAAAAAAAAACAAAAAATAAAGAAACGCAACAGCATGCTTGTCCCATTATTGATTAAAACCCTTTTCTATCTTCAACTCAAAAAAAGTCGTTTTTTTTTTTCTTTCTATTGTTTTTCTCTAAACTTATTTTATAGGCTAATACTCTATAAAATCATCTTTTGTATAAAACCATTAATACAGTTACATCAAGGATGATAAAATGTCTGTATATAGAGGTGGAAAATCTTGTACAAATATAAATGAATTTAAATCATTCCATTTAGATTATATTATTACCAAAGCATTTCTATTTTTTTTTTTAATAATAAAAATTTAATGACATTAAAAAAAAAAAAAAAAAAAAAAAAAAACAAAACCAAAAATGTCCCTTTTGGTTTTTTTTTTATATTTTTTTTTTTTATATCATTGCAAATAATTAAATTTCTTTAAGTCGTAAATTAATATAGATATAAAATTTAGAGAATTGGTTACAAAGAGATATTTTTGCTGTATAGGTACACAATAAAAAAGGACTATAAAATTTAATGATGGAATCCTTTTAAAAACTAAAGAAAAAAATGTTTATAAAACAAAAACAAAAAAAAAAAAAATCTCTTAAATCAATTGTATAAGTAATACGAAATTGTGTGGAACATGAATCTTCAATTTAAAGTCTTAAGACAATTATTGAAGTGATTTAAAAGAAAAATATTTTTTTTAAGATATTGTAGAGTATCGATATAGACAGAGCACACCTTAAAAATAATATCTGTGGCTTCAAACAATAATCGCTTAAGTCGAGATAAGAAAGAATCGAGTAATGACCACTATGAGATTCGTCATGTTGTTTTACACATTTCTGTCTTGGTGTGGTTCTCGTACGATACTTATAGCAAAATTTTGTCGTCAATAGCATATTGGCTTATCTCAATATTGCATCGAAGAACACTTGCAATAATAACCTAATTAAATTTAAGATTATAATTAAAGTATTTATTTTTTTTCAATTATAGCTTATTTTGTTTTAGGCTTGTATTATCTTATAACTATATAGAAAATTATAAGCGCTTATCTCAAGTAGGCGATTATTGCATAATTAAAATTGCAATAAATAAATTCTTAATTTGAAATAAGTTCTTGTATTGTACGTTTATATTGTACTTAGGGCTTTCAATCCCGGGATATTGAGGTTTTTTACAATCCCGAGATCCCGGGATTATGTTATAGAAATCCCGGGATTCACATACTTAACGTAGTTTTATCAAATAGTATGAGAATTCTAATCTTCTTTCAAAATATTGTTTTTGAAAGAAAAGTACATTTAAAATTTTTAACGTTAAATCAGATTTATTGTCGACAAGTAAGCCATGACTATTTTTGTTGCTTTAATTATTTTGAAAATATTAATATTTTTAGTATGTTTTCGAATTTGTGAACATAAAGTTAAAGTAGTCGAATTAACAAAGTGAAAATAGTATTTAAAATAAAATATAGTTTTGTATTCTTTGTGCAATTATAATTAGTAAATATTATATTGAAAAGGTAATGCGATATGATTAATATTTTTTGAATTAATATTTTATATTTACAGTGCTTTCTTCAGTGTTAAATTAAAATATTGTTTACTATTTCTAAATTAATCTTATTATCGTATTTCTAAATTGCATTGCAATACCCTGTAAGTAAATATATTAAAAAAATGATATTAGTTGAATGCGGTATTTTTAATTAATATTATTTTATATTTAGGGCTTTATTAAAATGGCTGTCTACAAAGAATATTTCACAGGAAGTAATTCAGCAGTATAGAAATATTTCCTACGCGATGAAAAAGGTGAGACTGCAATGTGTAAGGTGAGCGATTGCAAAAAAAAGTTTTAAAAATTGGTGGTCGAACGACAAGAGTTCTACACACTCACTTATTTTCGATACACAAAATCCAATTCAAGAATAAAAACGATTCTGATGTCGCAAGTACATCAGGTGAACTTCCGAAGAAAAAAACTACAACATTAACTAATTTTTTTCCTGCATTGGAGCATAAGCAAAAATCGCTTCCTGCAACCCTGTCACGTTTAACTGCACTAGATGGGCTCTCACCTTATTACGGCCGATATAGCTATTAGCTTTACGTTGAAGAAACTGGAAGATGCGGATCATATTATTAGTCAAAAACTGTTTACAGCCTTAACTATTCGATTGAAGCAACGTCGTACAGATTCAAGCGGACTTTTGTATTATCTACATAATGGCTTGAATGGAATCTCTCATACCGACAAAGAATTCATTATAGTACCATCACCAACTAAGTGCCATAAATTAATTGCAGATCTTCTTGAAAGATTGAATGCAATTTCCATAACAGCATGTTCTACAATAGAAGTTGATGAATTTCAAGATGTTTCTGTGCAGGAGGAAATTGTTGAAGTTATTTCTGTACAACCGTTAACTACAGCCGAAGAAATTAATAAAGCAATACATGATGGCATGTCACGTCCATAAGTGATACCACATCGATGCGAATAATATGTGAATTTAATAATTACTATATATATATGTTATTAATAATTTAAATAAAAAGATTAATTTTATACTGAATTAAAAAAAAACTGCAAGTTTTTATTATTTTCTACTTTATATTATTTTTGCAGCAGAGGAACTCAATACCGGGATCAATCAATCCCGAAATCCCGGGAGAGGAATTTATGTCCGGGATTGGAAGCCCTAGTACTAATGAAATCATTATTTCAACTTAAGAGATTATTGTACATTGTGATTTTATCTAACGGTTTCTTAACTGTTACTAAGTTGTTATAACGCATAAATTTTGTCAGAGCAAAATCTCCGTTAAGTTTTTATTGTAATGTGATAAGGTCTATTGTTTTGCTGATTAAGTAATAAAGTACTAGCAGTGTTATTAGTTATTTAAATAATAATAATTGGAGAAAGCAAATATTTTTGATATTTTTGTGGAAAACATTATTAGAATGTCAAAACGCACTTTAAAAAGTTTAGAATTAGCTAAAAATTATAATAGGAAAAACCATAAGTAAAAATAGTACTGATTGAAGATGAAGGTAAATTATTAATATACATATGTAGGTACATACATACCACGTTTGAATTTATTAATAATATTAATTTTATTATATTATATGCATTTATTAACTTGTCGCACTTCTGGTTCTGTGGTCGGTTTTTTGTGTATGTTTTCTCTTTTTCTTACTGCCTGTAATAGAATAGGTTGTAATAAGAAGGCGAACGAAATGTGTATATGTAATATATTCATTTCAAAGTTCTTCCTCCCTCTTAGAAATTTTCTGATTAAAGCAAATCAAAGCTGTATTATATTTAAAAAGAAAAAAACAACAACAAAAAAAATATAAAAGAAATGTGTACGTACATGAATAACGATAGATACAGATCAATCTGAATAAATTTAAATACTTTTTCCTTAAAAGGCTTTGCTGACTGAATAGGTGACATTAATTGAAAATAATTAGTATTGGCTTCCGAAGATTCAAATGTCGATATATACACATTCGACTTGCATCAATATTCACCAACTCCTTATTTTCAAAATTCATTATATTTCTACAAGAGAAAACTGTGGACTTGCAATTTGACTGTGCACGATTGTGTAAAATGAACGCCTATCTGTTACATTTGGTACGAGGCTCTAGCTGGTCGTGGTGGGAATAAAATTCCATCATGTCTTAGCCAACACTAAGGCAATTGATATTTTATATTGATTCATGCATTGGCCAAAACAAAAGTTCATTTGTTGCCACTATGTTTCGCTTTTGAACAATTACCAATTATTGCAATAATCGACCATAAATTTTTAGATGTGGAACACATTCACATGGAGTTTGATTCAGATCACGGTGCCATAGAAAGAAAAAAGAAAAGAACTGATTTGAAAATATTTCATCCACATGACTGGTATAATTTAGTTTGCTCTGTAGGTTCAAAAAAAAAAAAATGTATTGTAACTGAAAAAAGAAGATTTTTTAAATTTTTCACTTTTTTCAAAAATAATATTCGTTTGGGGAGATCGCAATAATGACAATGAATAAATTGTTTGGAAAAACGTAAAGTGGTGACGATATTGCAAAGATGAGTTTGAAAAAATATTTTATAAAAACTCTCTACATGACCAAAACCATTCAAAAGATTAAATATCTTAAAACATGATTATAGCTCAGTAAATGTGAACTCTATTCCTATAATCGAAGAAACTGTCAAAATATGTTTGAATAAAAAAACCGATCTTTACGATTTATTACATTTTATCGATCCCTATTTTCACCAATTCTACAAAAGCTTATGCAGTGAAGATACTCATGATATTCTTCCAGATTTAGTTGAAAAGTATTCTAATGTAGAATGAAGTTATTAATTTTATAAAAGTAATAAAAACAATTGTTGATATTTTAAGCAACTTTGACAAAATTTAAGCAACTGCTTAAAATTTTTTTTAAAAATTATCATTAAATATTTAAAATAATTTTTTTATTTATTTAAAATATGTTAATTTTAATTTTCTATACACATGGAATATTATTAGTTTTATACAAATGAATTTATAATTAAAATAAAATATGACAAATATAAAAAAAAAATGTTTACATTTTCGCCTATATAAACTGTATGCTCCAGTTTCAATTTTACAATAATAAACTAAATCAAGATAAGTTCCCAAAATTACTGAAATGTGTTTTACAATAAAAGCTTAGGTAATTATAATATCAAAAATGTTTTTTTTATTGAAAATTTACAAATATTGGTTCATTTACTTCAAAAAGTTTTTTCAAAATTTAATTTAAACCTTTAAATTGTTTTTACTTGAAACTGCCAATTTTAGACATAAGCGATTATTGTTTGAAGCCACAGATATTATAGTTGAATTTACCTATCTAAAATATCTTAAAGATTTATGAAGGATAATTAATTATATTCGATTAGGATATTTTTTTTGGATATTGAAATTAACCCAAGAGATATTTTTATTTAATTGATTGCTTTAATACAATTAATTTAAATATGCAAATTTTTTTTTTATAAAATATTTTTCATTGGTTTGGAGAATAATAATTAATTAAATGAATTGAAATGGGTAGGTCTGTGAAGTATGAGCTATAGAAAATTATAATATACAAATCATTAAAATTAATATTCTTCTTCTTTGTAATAGATTATTCTAAAGAGGGCAGCTATTGAAAACAATTAATACAATGTTAATGCGAACATTTACACAAGAAGGTGTAACGTCAGTTCCATAATAAACTGCAGTACCTATATTCAATTTAATATTTTTAGCGAGATATATTATCTATATCCCTTCCAGACCCAAAAAAAAAAAATTCATTCCGATTGGCTTTATACAATTAAAATTTAATACGTAACCGTTGCAGTTAATAATTTCTTTTACACAAATAATCCATGGTTAGGGATTGATGATTTTGGATTTCAATATAGAAACAATTGTTTAAGGTAGGTGTGAAAAGGGATATTATGATAAGTTTGATGTTAAAAGCCTTAGTCAAATAAAGAAACATTAATATTTTCAAATGAGTATCTTGCATACGAAATATAATATGTATTATGTCAAATTTGATAATATCAAGACAAAATCACTAGTAAACATGGAAGGAAAAATTAAATACCATTTCAAAGGTTGGCGATGTTGGACAAAAGCCATTAGAAAAATTAATAATAACTAATGACGAAAATAATAATAATGATTTGATTTTTATTAATTTTTTGTGGTTTCAAAAAAAGGTTCAAGTCTTTGATAATTATTCATATTCATTAAACTAATATATCCTGTTAACACTACACCCTACCCTATAACATGTTATCAGCGATTCACTTCAAATTATATTATTTGCGTGGATTTAAACGTCAAATTAAAACAGGGTATTCATAGTGTGAACGCCTATTTCTATAACTACTCCTCCGAGCTCGATAGCATATTATACACTAGTAGTGTGAATAGAATATAAGACAGTTAACGTGCTAAGCATAGCTCTTATCATTTTATTTATTTTCATACCACATACTCCCTTTTTAGAGACAATAAATTTTTTAAGATTTTAAAATGTTGGTCAATGAAAATCCAGCTTAAGAAAGTGAATAGTTAATGTGAGAATAATTTTTTCTTTGAATCATAGGTTGGTTGGTAGAAGTGGACATTCCAGTTGCCTCCACAATCATAATTACTTCTTGTATTTGTCTAGATTAAGTTAAAGGTAATAAAAATATTTAACGCAAATTTGTTTTGGATTTTAAATTTAATGATAGAAAATTTTTTTGCTCAATTTCAATTCAATACAATTCAAAATAGTATAATTACTGTTTTCATTTATTGATCAACAAAATAATATAATACAGTAGAATATTTTACTTCTACATCAAAACAAATTTGAAGAAGTAGTTTGCCTTCCATCTTGTTAAATTACATACAATATCTGTGATAATCATCTGTGCATAATAATCAAATATTTTTAAATATTTGGAAAAATCGATAACTGAACTCAAAAATTATATTTGCTTATCTACATAATAAATGTATCACTTTTTTAATTGAATGAAAATGTACTAATTATTTCATCAGTTCTTTATTATAGGATTTAAATTAAAATGTGAATATAGCATGTACAATGGAACAGATCTAATAGAACTTATCATGAGCTATCTCAAATTTTATTTTGAGCATTGAATTGATTTAAAAATTTGACTTTTTACAATCCTGAATTCCATCTTCCAATCAAATAGCATGAGATTTATAGGTTGTAAAAAGCCCAACTTTTGATTCAAAGCTCAACACAACACATTTTTGAGATAGCTCATAGGTTCAAATAGATCAAATTTTGTAAACTTTGAACTTGGTCAAACTAAATTTACCTCACATTCTGAACTAGATTGTAGATTGAGTGAGAAAAAGTTCTACTTTTGCCTCAAAGCTCAATACAAAGTTTTTAGATAGCTCATATGTTCAATCAAATCAAATTATGTATTCTACAAGCTCAAGTAAACAAAAAACTCACAATTTACAGTAGATTGTAGATTATAGTGTTTAGTTTAACTGTGTATTATCTAAAAATTTTATTAAAGCGTGATTTGATGAACTCAAAAATAAGCTCAAAGAAAATATTTTCATATTTAATTACGAAATTGTTTTGTTCAAATTTTGAAATGTTTGGTTAAACTGTTTAAAAAAAAATTATTAATTTATTACTCTGCTCAAATTTGATGGTAATTTACAGTTGAGCTAATAGTGCTCAATCTCAACAGTTTATACTGTTCAATCTACAATTTAGTACAAAATCTGAGTTAATTTGACCTAATGTAAGTTAGCTTGAGTTTGAGCTGACTCAATTTTTTGTTGAGCTTTGAAGCTATTTAGCTCAATTTACGAGGTAGCTTAAAATGTGAACAAATTCAATATTTACCTACTTCAAATATTGAATTTTGGATAATGGACCTCTTTGTTCTAACTGGGCTGACTTTATTAACCACTACTATCTGCCTACCAACCTAAGTACTTAGATTAATAATTTTTTGATTGATATTTCTTGCGATATAGTTTTAGTGACATGTATAGTTAGTAAATTTTTTTCATTATTTTTTTGGTCCTGTTATAAAATAATTTTAACTAGAACCGTGACTCTACTGTTCTAAAATTTATTTTATTATTCAACTAACACATTCAATTTATTTCACCACGTACCAAAATCTCTAAAATACTAATATAATGATATATTAAACATATGTATTTAAATTTTAATCACCAAAATAACTCATAAAGTAAATTTATTCTAATAATATAAAAGAAAGAAGATCAAAACTATAAACAAGGATATAATATGATAATATCTATCTGTTTAAGTAATTGTACAAAAACAAAAAAAAAAAGTACAATTAAGAAGAAGGAGTAAAAATACAATAAAAAAAAAAATATGGTAATTTTGTGTTGTTCTTAAAACTATAATACTATTAAAAAAAAAAAAAATAATATATATATATATATAATATTGAATTATTACTCTAGTATAATAGTATAAGACCAGCAGGAAATAAAATAAGCATCACAAAACAATATGGTTGAAATTAGTTTTATTTTTTTATTTTTTATTTTTTTTTTATTATCCTTTTCTATATAATAATTTTGTCAAATAAATAAAAGTAATTTTAAGGATATTAAAGTTTTTATATAACTTTTATAATCAATTTGGAAAATATTTAATTTTTCTTAACTATCTGGTTGATCTATTTAATTAATTATTGTACTGCGGTATTAGGATAGAGTATAGTCGGAATATGATTGGATAAATGTTCAATTGAAAAAAAATGCGGGATTTGAATGAAAAAAATATGAATATTCATAGACCGTAACATTAAGTTATAGCATCTATAATGGATTTAATTTTTAAGCAAATTTAATATAACATTTTCATGAAAATTTGTATCCTAGTATATTGAAAATATTTTAATAGCTTAAGCAATTCTAGTCAATACCAATATGAAATTATGCAAATATGAATATAGTAGTGAACATCATTATATTCCATAATAAATAAAAGGTATATTAACAACTGTTCTAGCTTCCATGTATCAGTTTTTTGAGCAAATTTTTATTTTGCAAACAAATATAAAATGAATGACGAATAAGAACTACTTTATTTATATTAACAGTATTAGTTTACACAGTTTATACAAATATAGACATAAATTACAGCTAAGCCAACCTAAATAGTAAATATTGGCGCTAATCGGTTAACAGTCGTTTAACAGATTTATATCAGACTGATATACCGCCATGAAAGCCACCACGAATACTATGAACTTAAGCCACCACGAAAATTAAACCACCACGAATACTATGAACTTTAAATTATAAAAATTCAAAATTATATTAAATTATATTATCAATATTTTTTAAACTAAAATATCCTAAAATTGTCATGATCAATATTCAAAAATATAATTTTTCATATTAATAATAATAATATTATATTTTTAGTTATTTATTTATTTATTTTGAAAATTATTTTTTTCTAGCAATTATTTCTGTTTTTGGCATTTTATTCATTATCGTTGATATATTGATTGTAGGCATGATATTGAATTGAAATTTTTTTTTTTTATTGTAACCACTGGCTCCTAGTACCTACATATATCTAATACCAAAAAATTGTAATATAATAAATGGCTGAAGACTTAAGATATAATGTGATTCAAACTTGTGTCAATTAAATGCCTTTTTTTTTGTTGTTTTTGTTTTTCCCATTCTTTAAACAAAATGTATCCAAAGATACATAATATATAGAATGTATGATAAAATTATTTTTGTGTACAAAGAAGCAGTAAATCGATCTCTACAAATCATTTTTGACATATATTACATATTATTTATTTTTAGATATATATATATATATATATAAAGTAATTTATATATACAGGTTGTTTTTTTTGCACCATGAGCTACACAGGATGGCATGATAATATGTTTTGTTTAATTGGAAAAAGAAAATTATTAATTTCTTAATTCAAACTCTGTTCAAATTTAAAGATAGCTCAAGGTTGAGCTAAAAATTATAAGCTCAATCTATAAAAATTATTAATTTCTCAATTCAAACTCTGTTCAAATTTAAGAGTAGCTCAAGGTTGAGCTAAAAACTAAGCTCAATCTATATACATAGTAATTTATATATACAGGTTGTCTTTTTTGCACCATGAGCTACAGAATAGCATGATAATATGTTTTGTTCAATTGGAAAAAGAAAATTATTAATTTCTTAATTCAAACTCTGTTCAAATTTAAGAATAGCTCAAGGTTGAGCTAGAAACTAAGCTCAATGTAGATACAAAGTAATTTATGTATACAGGTTGTTTTTTTTTGCGCCATGAGCTAGATGATGATATGATAATAATATGTTTTGTTCAATTGGAAAAAGAAAATTATTAATTTCTTAATTCAAACTCTGTTCAAATTTAAAGATAGCTCAAGGTTGAGCTAAAAAATATAAGCTCAATCTATGACCTTACTTAATATAATGATCTTATTGAGCTATTTAAAAAATATTGAACTTGTGTGTTTAGCTTAACAATATTGTTTATTTGGTTTCAATAGTTGTTTATGTGGTACCCTAATGGACCTTTTTGTTCATAATATTCAATTATACAGACCAAAGCAAAAAATTGAATTTTTTTATTCATAAAAATATGTTTGGTCGACCAGAAAAATTTTCGTATACATTTTTCTTTGCAGTGCCAAGCCGTTCATTTATGAATGACACATTTTTACCTTTTTAGTTGAAAAAAAAAATTCGGTATAACTTGATCAAGCTCATCGTTACGGTATAAAGTAATTCAAATATCCAAATCACAAATCATGCTCAAGTGAAGGTAACACATGGTCCTTAGAAGTTTGTGCCAGAAAATTATAGCCCGTACTGCAAGGTCGAGAAGCCAAGATTAGCCAAGTATGTATGTCTGGGACTCAGTGAACGACTTCTTAATAAAGGAAGAACATTATATGGAGATAAATTTAACAAAAGCTACACAACATAGAAAAATTAATTTTGGATAAAAACACTCATATGGTTGGTACCCTCAGAGCTAATAAAAAAGTTGTACGCAAAGAAGTTCTCCTTCACCATCTCAAACGAAAAACAATTTCTATAGAAAACCAAGAAGGGAGCTTCTGAAGTGGAAAAATAACCGTGAGATCCGTCTTTAGCAGATGAAGAAATAAACCAGCTATTCCTGATACCTCGAACTTCTACAATAGTGTTGAGAGCGAGCAACAGAAACCCTTAAAATGCAAACATAACTGATTTACCAAACAACCACTAAGAATAATAGCAAATAATAAAAGGAAAGCGGGATGTGACATTCTCGGATCAAATGATCTACTTAAATTACATTTTTGCAAAAGGGTGCAAAAATTCAAATTCGAGCTTTTCGTCGAAAAGTTGGTGGCATAATTATTATTAAACATCGAAGGTAAGAAGCAAACAAGTAAAAAACTAAATGTTAATAAAATTTAATTCAAGCCTTTAAGAGGAAAATGTTACACAAAAGTAAAAAAAGGAAGAAGAGCGAGAGTATGCCAGAAATCGTGCTAAAATGATAAAAAAGCAGTTTTCTTTTTAAGCAGTGCCCTGGCTTCCCCCAAATTTTTCTATTGGAATTATTATCTAAAGTCATAGAAATATATTTAAATGACATGACCTGTTGGGAAATATTACTATCATTCGAATAACTATGACATAGCAGTCAATGTGTTAATCACGTATATTTACTCACAAAAATGAATACAGTTTAAAGTTTTTCATTTCTGATTTACCGTCATTCATATTTAAATCGCATGCCCTTTTGGGAAATATTACTGTCATTCGAATAAGTATGACATAGCAGTCAATGTGTTAATCACGTATATTATTACTTATACAAATTAATACAGTTTAAAGCTTTGATCAGGGTCACATTGGATTTGTATAATTAGATAAAAGTCAAACTAGCTTGATGATAGTATATCAAATTTATTAATATGAAATTACAGAACTTGCAATGTCTGAGGTTTCCATAAACTTCATAAACTTTTTTCAAGACAATTCAACGATCAGCACATATTGGAAAAATAATATTATAAATATTTTCTATCACCCTGTACATTTATAATATACATATAATTAATAAAAGATTGTAATCCAGATGGTGCAAAAAAAGGGAATTTCATTTAAGAGAGAAATATACAAAAAAAAAAAATAAAAAAATATAACAAAACATGTTTATGAGTTCAAAGGACAAAAGAAACGAATACAAAAGGATACGCACTTTGAAATAAAATAAACAATATTTTTATTTTGATTTATTTTGATTTATTTTTTTTTGTTTTTTTTTTTTTTTGGTTTTTCTTTTCCTTATTTTCTTTTCCTTAATTTAATTTATTTTCTTCAAAAAAAAGAAAAATATGTTATACCTAATAATTTAATTTATTTTCTTTAAAAATAAAAATAATAATAAAAATATTTTTTTAAGTTTATTTTTATAAAAACAAATTTTAAATTTTAAATATAACATGAAGTAACTATACAGTCTTAAGCTTCATTTTATTCCAAAATTATTATTTAAGGGAAAGCATTAAAATTGCAAGAGAATGAAACAGAAATGCAGGTTGTTTGAAAACAATTTATAAAATATATAAGTTTATAACTGTACAAAATTTTATTAAATTTATCAAAATAACGTAATTAAAAAATGTAAAACGAAAAACTAAAATCGAATTAAAAATGTACAAAATGATAAAATGTAAATAAAAGTGGGCAAGAACAGTGATCATTTCCATTTTCATTCTCATATCACCAATGAAATTTAAAATGTTAAAATAAACCTGTGGTATAAGCCTGTAAGTAGGGAAATTTCTGTATCCGCAATTGCTATAAGAGCATTCTTATAACAATATTTATCACATTATTCCCATAAAAACATCATTATAACATCTTTAGTGCTTATCGGAAATCATATAGTAGTTATATAGCACTAATTTGGTTTTTATAACAATAAAATGTTACGTGGGAATAGCAATTTTTTAATTAATTCGGTATCACCATCATCTGTGTCCTTAAAATTTACCAACAGCAAAGCTGTAACATGGTAGGATTTAATTAACTAAGTACAAAAGAAACAAATACAATTTAATTAAACAAATTTATTTTTAACAATAAAAATGAACTGAGCTGAAAATATAAACAAATTCTCTGTAAAACGTAAAAAACACATTTTTTCTATATCATTTCATTTTGATCCTATTAACAAATTAACATTATTAAAATTCCAATTAAATTATATTTGTTTTTTATTAAAAATTAAAATATTATTTTTTCCATCGTATATTTTTTATTAATTGTTTTTTTTTATTAATAATTAAATAATTTCTATTGACATGTCCTTTTTTGTTTTAACTATTGTAATTTTATTCATAAAATTCATATTATTAGCTACCTATAGGTATATTATTAATAAATAATTATTTTTTTGCATAATAAATAGACACGTGTAAATTAATTAACAATATTACTATGAACATAAATTAAAAATAAAAAAAAAAACAATCAAAAAAACCTAAAAAGCAAAAAAAAAAATATTAAAAAAATGTTAAAAATATTAATTGTTGGTATGTAACGCAATAAACTTCAAAATGACACAAAATGACATAATAACCAGCATTAATAAATAATTTACATTATTAGCATTTTCATTTACAACAATGTACATACATATATGTATGTGATATATGTACAATAAATATATAATTTTATAGTTTAAAAACAAAATACAATTTGTATTGAAAGTGTCATTTTCAATAAGAGTTATTTCCAACTCCAAAAATAACCGATTCATAGAAATAACCGCATCAAAATAATTATACATAACATAATATTGGTATTAATGGCAAATAATTGATTGGTAATAATTATTTTAACATGTAATTTCGTACAATATAATATTGTGTCAAATGCATTATATTTACCCTTTAATAACAGTATAGTTGATTATAAGCAACTAACGGTTTAACTTACAAAAATAAGCAATAAAAATAACTTTTTGTTTTCAAGTAGAATATCATGTTATAAAATTACAGTGTTTTACTCCTACATATATTTTTTTACCGCTGTTGTTGTCAGTTAAAATTGTGACGGTTCCCACGTAACAATTTTATTGCTATAAGACTCTTGCACGCTTTCATAACACTATTTTAAGCACTGTTATAGCAGTATTAATGTTAATTTCAGTGCTTTGCAATTGTTACGAAACGTTATAAATACGTTATAGCACTAAAATGGAGAATCCTACAAGGCACCGAAGCAATTGCTGTAATATTGAATTAGAATACATATGTATATGGTGTATATGTTGTTATTTTGAAATGAAACTCATTTGAAATACTTTATGTTATGCCAAAGAAGTGAGAAAGGTATTATTTTTTATTTTAAATATAAATAAATTTAATAATTTTATATTTATTTAATGAGAATGGGAGATTGATATTAATTACATATTTTTATATTTGTATGTAAATGGTTTATAATATAAAAAATGTCTTCTAAATAACATTCTTATAGCAATATTAATCACATTATTCCCATAACAACATCATTATAGTACATTTAGTGCTTATCGAAAGTCATATAGGAGTCTAATAGCACTAATATTGTTTTTATAACATTAAAATGTTACATGGGTTACTACGTTTGTTTAGATGAGTAGGTACTTGTATATCACTTACAAGCACATGTTTCATATCCGTATACAAAATTATAAACATAAAATTAGTATATTGTGTTTTCAACCTCTTTCAAAATTAATTTGTTGGTAAAGGAGTATTAAACATAATATATACTATCATTGATGCATCGATTCTAGATAATATAAGTGATTTGAGTCATTGTGCTACTGCTGTATTTTTTTGTTTCTTTTTTTTTAACTGAAATAACACAATTTTTTTTTTTTAAATTGAAAAGAGTCAGTACAATTTTTGTCCCAAAAAAAATCCATACTTAGAAAGATTAAAACGTTAAAATATAAAAAAACAATTTCCAATTATATCAAATCGCTTATCTGACAAAATCTTGTAACATTTCACCAATTCGAATGCGATATATGATAAAAAGTAGAACGCTTAAGTTAGTGAAATACAGTTTTATACTTCATATAAAAGCTTGATTTATTTAAGAGATCCCATTATATAGCTTTATTATTATTATTAAATAAATATTAGCGATTATGGTTATGATTTTTAATATTACACACATTATTAAAATATCTTATATCGAATTATGCACTATCGAATAAAATATTCTAACTTATATTGATAATAATAATACTATTTCACGTCCCACGTAACATTTTATTGTTATAAAAACAAAATTAGTGCTATAAGACTCCTATATGACTCCCGATAAGCACTAAAGGTGTTATAATGATGTTTTTATGGAAATAATGTAAAACGATATTGATACAAAAATATTTTTATAGCCATTGTGGGTTATAATGGGATTTTCAAAAAGTTCTAAAACAATGCTGTTATAAGTCTAAAAGTGCGTAATTCTATAACAAGAGTTAAAGTGTTGGTATATGAATGGAATTGCTAGAATAGTAGTATAAATGTTATTATTTTATTGAATTAATATTTAGAATAAATAATTTAAAAGTTATTATTTACAAAAACATATAAACAAAAACTGAAAAGATTTATTTTGCATTCTTTGCGCAGAAATATAATTTTTACTTAAAAGAATAATTATTTAAATATGAAATTTGCATTCATTAAGTAATTGTTCAAAGTATATCTTATATAATAAAACGTAAGAATCCTGCTGCCAACGTACCGTAGCAACCGTTGCTACAACAAAATAAAATTACAAAAACAACATAGTAAACAAAAGAAAACGTAAAGTAAACAAAATATTTTCTTCTCTGCTTAGTTTGTTCATGTACCTAGATCTATCTCTTTATAAAAAAAAAAAAACAAAATAAAAAAAAAATAATTAGTGTGTGTATTGTACTTTGTATGCATAATGAAAAGATTTAATTGTGACATATATATGTAGATGTGTATATTCTAGAATTGATTTTGAAATTATGTAGTATTACATTACCAATGAAATGAAATAATAATAAAGAATATTCAAGTAGAAGAAATTAATGAAAACGTAAAATCAAAAGAAAAAAAAAATTTATTTTATTTTTACTTCATATAAAGAAGTTGTTGTTGTAAATAAAATGTATGTGATATATATTTTATTCTTTTTCAGTTTTCAGTCAGGTCAAAATATATCTAATGATGTTTAATATTATTTATTCATTTTATTTAATCAGTAACTAATTTTTTATAATATAAATTCGATAAAATTATTATTTGAAAATAAAAAATAATACCTATCTCACTCTTGTATAACATAAATTACTTCAAAATAATTTCATTTCAAAATAAAAACATATATCCTAATACATATACTAATCCTATAACAATATTACGACAATTGCTCAGGTGCCTTATAGGGTTATTCTCCATTTTATTCAAATATTTATAATAATCAATACTATAATATAAAATATAACATTATATATTTCACCTCTATTTCATAATTCACATATTATGACAGGGTTAAAAATGAACAAAGAATGTAATAAAAATTAATCATCAAAAATTGCAACAGGATGAAAATAATCACTATAAATTATTAACTTTAGGGTTAATATTTAAATGTACAAAATTTATTTAATTCAAATTCAATATAATAATTAAAATTCAAATAAATTGTTAATTAAACAATAATTATTAATAATAATAATGAAGCCATCAAAATATTTTAGTTAACCTTTTTCTGAAACAAAAGAACTTAATTGGCAGTGCGGCAGCGATATATAATTGTTAAGGATAATTTATAATAATATTACTAAAATATTATTGTCACAATATATTAAAATTTAAATAATTAATTGTTGTGGTGGTAAAATGCCACTATTATAATTTATAAATTTGTAAACTATGAAAATTTTATTTTTGTGTGTAAATCAGCAAAAAATTGTTTCAATAATTATTCATAAACAAAAAAAATTAATTTTCCCACAATTTTAATGATAATATAAATACCTAGTTCATTAAAATTTTAAATGATTTCTATCAAAAAAAAGCAAAACAAAAAAAAAATTATATATTAAAAACTAAAAACTAACAAAAAATATAAAATTTTAATTTTGAACAATAAATTTGATGAACATTAAAAATTTATAATTTTTAATTAACATTAAATAAAAGTAATTAAAATATTTTAACATCAAATTTGTATAAAAAAAAATAAAAACAATATTAGTATAATTATATTAATTAATTGATAATTACTTGATTTCAAACAAAAAAAAAAAATTAGAATAGCTAGAAAAAGTTAATAATAAATTTATATTTTTATAATAATTAATTAATAAAATAAACAGTTATGTAAATTTAACCGACAAAAACTGTATTTTCCTCTTTAGACAAATCAAATATCTATAAATGAGAAGTGATCCCAATTTCTATTTCTAGCATCATATAGACAGCAATAGGCTAAAATTATTTTTGCACTATACACTCCACTGAATAAGCATAAACTTTGAAAACTCCAGAACTGACTGTAACTCTTATTGTTAATTTTTAAGATGTTTTTTTAAAATCATCCGGCTTTGGAGCATCGAAATAGAATTTTTTTTTGATCTGAATATGATTCCAAATTTAATTCGTTCTTAGATTATTGAATGTCAATATGGAAATTTAAAAAATATTAAATTTTTATCCATTATTGCACCTAGATCCAATTGTCAAATTTTTATGATTTTCACAGTGTTACCCAATTTCGCACAAATTCAAAATATTTATGATGATTGTGTCGGTTTTGCAGAGCTCTGGACGTTGGTAAGTGAGCTTACACATATAATAATGTACTAAACTTATCCAAGACTTGAACCATTTTTTAAATAGGGATTTTTAATTGATAAATAAATAAATTGAAGAATTAATAACAAAGTAAGACAAGAAAAATCTGAAATTAATTAATATGACATCAAAGGCGATAAGTCCTAATCAACAAAAATTACATTTTACTGTAGTTTATAAAAATCAGTTTTCCTTCCTTCTATCTTTAGATTAATATTAAAAATAGCAATGTCTAAGTATCTTAAAAAATATTATAAAACTATATTAAAGTACCTAATTTTGTTAGGACAACTCGACTAGTAAGTTCAATTACCAATGAGCACCATACATATACTAAATTTATCCAAGATTTGAACCTTTTTTATATACAGAATTTTTCACACACAGATATTTTCAATTCCAATACTTATCGAAATAAGTTTAAGAATTAATAACAAAGTCAAATAACATAAAACAAAAATATTAAAAAATATCATATCTATAACGATAAATTCTAATCAATAAAAATTAAATTTTGCAGGACTTTTTTAAAAAAAATTGAGTTTTACAGGACAATTTCTTAGTATCTTAAAAAATATTATAAAATTATATAAAATTATTTGATTTGGTTATAACAGGACTAACTAGTAAGTTAACTTACCAACGAGCACATAAATATAATCATGTATTAACTTTATCCAAGATTTGAACCTTTTTTTATATACACAATTTGTTTAAAAAAACTCACACACAGATATTTTCAATTTCAATACTTATCGAAATAAGTTTAAGAATTAATAACAAAGTCAAATGACATAAAACAAAAATATTAAAAAATATCATATCCGTGACGATAAATCCTATTCAACAAAATTAAATTTTATACGACTTAGTAAAACAAATTGTTCTTCCTTTCTATCTATAAATTAATATTAAAAACAGTAATAATTTCTAATTATGTATCTTAAAAATATTATAAAATTCTATCAAATTATTTGATTTGGTTATGACAAGATTAACTAGTAAGTTAAATAACCAACGAGCACATACGTGTTCTAAATTTATCCAAGATTTTAACCTTTTTTTTATATACAGAATTTTTGTTTAAAGAAATTCACACACAGATATTTTCAATTCCAATACATATCGAAATAAGTTGAAAAATTAATAACAAAGTCAAACAACATAAAAAAAAAAATTAAAAAATATCATATCGATGACGATAAATCCTATTCAACAAAAATTAAATTTTACAGGACTTAGTAAGGATTTTACAGGGCAAATTAGTTTTACCGGACAATTTCTAAGTATCTTAAAAAATAATATAAAATTATATCAAATTATTTGATTTGGTTATGACAGAACTACCTAGCAAGTTAACTTAACAACGAGAACATGGAAGTGGATACTAAATTTATCCAAGACTTGAACCTTTTTTTTTAATTTTTATTATAGGTACTACAAATATCTTTCTATTTAGTTTGTAATTATTTTTCTATATTATTGTAATTTCTAAATTTTATTAAAAAAAATTAATTTGTATTTAAACCAAGAAAAGAGTATATGAGAGGTTATGACTTATAAATATATTATTATCACCATCATAATTTAACAACAAAAATTATTGTACAACACGTCATTTCAATTTCATTATTTTTACGTTTTTTTCTAAATGACAACTTCAAATTATTCACAAATGAATATATAATTTTAATTAATGTAATTATTGTAACCAATGTACCATGTAAATATTTTTATATAAAATTTTTAAATAATCAAAATGTTATTATGTATTTACAATACATTATACTTATGTACATAATGTATAATGTATTAATTTGAACTAATTTGAATTTTCAGTTTTGTACATAATTAATTATGATTGTAAATTCTCACCCTGGCGGACAAAAGCACATAAGTCATTTTACGCAATTTTACAGGAGAGCGTTTTTTTTAGTTTTTAAATTAATTCTTTCGATTAGAAAAAATTGTGGTACGCAGTTTAATTACTATTTGCTATAGTTTTCAACGCGCAAAGATAAAATTTAAAATTTTGCAATAATTTAGAAAATAATTGACTTAAGTGCTTTTGTTCGAAAAAGATATGTGACTTATGTTCTATTTCAGTAAGTAAAAAAAGAATAAAAATATGGTAATAAACAAAACATTTTATTATTTCAGTCTCAAAAAAGTTGAAAAACACAAATAAAACAAATTAAATACTTTCTTATGTTAAAATTAAAATTAAAAAACAAAAATATCAACAAATTAAACATTTCTTTTGTTCAAAATAAGATGAAAACAAAAAATCAAAAAATAATCACAAATAAAACATTTGCCTTCTATCAAAATTAATATTAAAAAGAGAAAACTCTAAGCTTCCTATCCACTTCAAACTTGATCCATCAATTTCAATCAAATCAAGATCGATATCAAGTTTAGTATTGGTTGCATCAGGTAGAAAAGTATAAAATTGACGAAAAATTTGTGGAATAAAGTCAAGCAAAGATATTAGGTCTTTCTTTTTATCAGCACTTATAGATATCAAATTGTTTGAAATAACAGGAACCACGCTCGTAGTTTTGTTTCTTCCCCTTTTGGTTAAATCAAGTTTTAAAAAGTTTTCTTCCTTTCTGTGTAAATTATTTTTATACAATATTTCCCCAAATTTGTTCTTAATATCATATCGAAACCATTTCACAGCATGCCATTTAAATCACCCAAAGTATTTCTCTTTCGAATGGCCCTTTTAAAATTGATGCAAAATTTAAGAAATCATTTGATGACATTTCAACTACTTTAAATTTAGAACTACACGATCGAACATGCTGCATCCAGTCATGAGGGTGAAATATTTCCAAATTAGTTTTCTTTTTCTTTTTTTTTATGATACTATGATCACCGTCAACTTCCATATGGCTGTGACCTGGAACTTGTGCTCAATAACCTCTATAATGGTTGATTTTTCTTCTAAGAGCATAGAGAGCATTGCAGTAAAATACGAATTTTTATTCTGCCCACCACAAGTATCAGAATAAAGAATCACATGTTTTACCTCGGCTGTAAAAATTTTTAAATGCTTGTACAAACAAGAGTCTATTTGGTTCGCTCCTCTGCCTGAAATACACTCGTGCCACATATAATGAGCTGAGTTGCCATTTGCGTTATCGTGAACCGTCAAATTAAAAGTCCAGAGTTGCCTTTTGTAAAATGCGAAAGCTGCCGTCAGCGATGGTGTTGGCAAACATTGCTGAAGGTCAAAGGTTAAACATTTGATTTGGTTGTTTGATTCTTTCGATAGTTCTTTATCAACGCGCTTTTCGCTATAGGCTTATTCAGCTTCAATTTGGGTTGATCTCTTTTATTTTCGATTTCGATTTTCTCCTGTGAGTCTTGTAATAGTTGAAGTTTAATTTTATATTTGTCACACGTGCTGCACATATATCTAGTGTTGTTATCTTTATGTGCATAATGACTTTCGTACATTTTAATAAAATTTTCGTTTTCATTCAAAGTTTTTAAAGTTCTACGTATCGGAAGCCTTTCGCCATTATATTCGAGGGAATAGTTATAGGTTTCCATTCTGCACTTATGTCCTGTACGTGGGCGATTTGATTTCTTATCTGAAACTGTCTTCATAGCAGAAATGAAAGCCGCTAACTACCCATGTTCCAGTATTCATCGAAAATTGATTTTTGCATTTCAAACGAAGATCTGCTATTACATTTTAAACGACAGTTTTCTAATGAAACGCCTTCTTCGATGCTTTTATTTTACCAGTAATTGTAGTGTATTCCTTGCCGCAATTTCGATTTTCCTTCCTTATCCTTTTATCGTTTTTGCTCTTTAGGGAAGTTGTCGCTACATTTGATGTACTGGGACCAACCAGCATGCTTAAATCTGGTTCCGCATCAGTTGTATTATCAGCTAGAATGTTTGATTCTGCTTCTTTTTCAATATTATCGGGAACATAAGATGGATCTGCAATATAATCGGCGTCTGAAAATGGTTCTTCAATAATATTCTCATCCTCTTGCTCTGCAGTGGAGATCATATGAACAACATACTCAATTATATTTTAATTTTTATTGACTTGTTAAATAAATAAAATTTACCCTTAGAAGTATCAGTTAAAATTTTGTAGTTTTCTTTTTGTTTTTCTGTTACTAATGTAACAAATAGTCTACCCCGGCTAAGTGACATTTCGAAAATTAATTCTTTTTTTTTTTCAAATATATTTTTGAGTAATTAAAGTAAAATATTTTTATTTTAATTAATATTCACAATGAAATAATAAAAATACACATAGAATCAAAAAAATATCGAACCTGTTTATGGTGCAACAGTTAAAAAAAATATAATAATATTAATCTTAAGTCTATGCTACGCAACACATTTTTTTCTGTTAAAATCACATAAGTCGACTTATGTGTTTTTATACGATAGAAAAATTTAAAAAATTTTTACGTTGATTATTATTTTTGTAATTTTCAAGACGAAATATGTATATTTTGACTTAGGTGTTTTTGTGAGAAAATGGATATTGAGAATATCATGCGATTGAGTCAATAAAAAAAAAACGGATTTTTTTGACTTATGTGCTTTTGTCTGCCAGGGTGAGAATTAATTTATTGACATTTTTTATTATTATTATTGTATACAATTTAATTCAAATTAATTATATATTAATAACAAAATATAAAAAATTAAAAAAATGAATGTTTGCTTTAAAATTGAAATTTTATTATGTGTATTTAATAGGTAAAAATAATAAAATGAGTTAAATCAGGCTACATTAAAATAATAGAAACTAGATGGGAATCTAGAAGCTGTATTATTGATGTTTAGAATATATTTTATCTTAAGAAAATTATTATTATCTAAATTTATATGATATTAAATAGGCCTGAATTAAATGAAGAATGTCCTGTTACTGATTTTGTTTTTGTAAATTAATTTTAAATTCCAGTTTTTCCAACTTATAAGTTTATCATTCACAATAACAAAAAATAAGAGATTATTGTATATTATATGTATATTATATATATATATATATATATATATTATGAGATTATATATATATATATATATATAAAAAAAAATATATATATATATATATATATACATATATATTGCATAATTTAAATCGCGGTCCTGCATTACAAAATGTCAAATCAAATTTGAATTTATTAATGTAAAGGTTGTACACCTAGGTTGTAAAGTAAATTTGTGGATTGCCACAGTGACATTTTGCATTTTTTTGAATACAAATTTTTACTATCAACATTAATTTTCTTCGATATAATATAATTACTAATACGATTACCAAAATAGTGCAGTAAATTTTAATCTTTACTTATATACGTCAAGCGTTATTAACTAATTTACCAATTTCCTAGTTAGATAAAAAATATATGAAGACTAGTATAATATGCCATTGCTAATCCAGTAAAATTTGGGTGCAGTTTAAAAAATTATGCAGATTACGATTTAAAACACTACTCTTTATATATTTCGATACATATTTACTTTACACTAACATCAATGTAAAGTAAATATGTACCTATCGTCTCTCATCATAATTCATTTATATTATCTTCTCACTACATTTTACTTCCACCTACACCTATTTCCATAATACATTAAAAAAAAATTTATTAATTCTCTCAATTCTCTCATTCTTTATTAATAATTAATTGTTTTTTCATTATTATTGTTGTTATTATAAAAGGCTTCAGACAAAAACTAGTATAAGATATTATACTGTCGTGGTAACATATTCGTAATGAAGTGTACGCCATGGCACTAAAAATCACATATTTCGAGCTAATTTTAACATTAGGCAGTAGTCTTAAAAAAAAAAAAAAACAATATTCTTTCAAATTTGAATGAGAAGTTAAATAACACCAAAAAAATATTTCAAGAATTAAGCACAAAAATGAATCATAATATTACTTAAAGCTCTAGTTTAAATTAGTGATACATTTTGTGTAAAAATTCTACTACACAATACCGAAGTTGGTTTAATTATTCAAAATATCTTGGATTGTAATGTTCATTTTGTAAAAACCACTATAATTCATTAAAAAAAAAGTTTTTTTGCTTCCTCCAAAAATATTCGAAATTTAAAGTGATATTTGAATATTTTCAAAAATTATATTATATACATAGATAATTCACGTTGAATAAAAAATGTTAGTTAATTTTGTTGATTTGAAATCACCCACAAATCGTATTTGTGGTAATTTCGTAAAAATATTACCGTATTTTTAATTTTGTTGATTTAAAATCACCCCCAAAATCGTATTTGGGGTAATTTAGTAAAAATATTACCGTATTTTTAATTTTGTAAAATCAAGTTGAACGCATTTTTGTTGTTATTTTTATGTCAATTATGTATACATCTACATGTTTATATATTTCTATACAATTTGAACGATTTCTTTTTGTTTTATACTTTTTTGTTTTTATTATGTATGTATTGTATATATGGTTGTATGTAAATTTGTATATATTTGTGCTTACAATAATATGATATGAATATATTATATAGCTACATTCTTAAATAATAATAAAATATCAGAACATCAATGTTGGTACTATAATTGTATAGATTGAAACAAGTTTGTCGGTAAACAGACAATAATAGAGTCAATGATAGAATCACTGAATCTAGAAAAAATTCTAAAAATAAAAAAAGAATAAAATATATCAGGTTTGGATTACAAATCGTGAGCTCGTGAACATTTTGTTTATTTCTAGGTTCAAAATCGTATTTCTATTTCAATTTTGGTACATATTTATATTTTTGGGAGAAATAAAACAATAAACTATCCATTTTTGATAGACTATTTGTTTATTCTTTTTGTTTATAAGTAGATAATAGATATACATATATACATATATAAATACATAATATGTATATATTGATAAATATAAGCACACAAAATTAACAAAATTAAAATATTTCTTTGATGAAAATTTAAAAATATAGGTACTTACCTACTTTTTAGTATATCTACTTTTATTTTTTATTTTAAATCTTTGATTTGAAAATATATTGAATTATATCTAATCTACTGACTAAGTGACTACATGGATGTAAAATATTATATTATAGTATATATTTTTCTTCTTCGCCTAAAGTAGCATCTAAGTTAAAATTAAAATACGATCAACTCAAAAGCTATCCAAGTTTTTTATTCTAGCTGAATTATCTATGTATATTTTATCATTTCTGGTATTGCTTAGCATAATATTTCTAAATTTAAATTTATTTATTTTATATATTATTTTACTTATATAAATTATACGTTAGACGATATTAGTTTTTCCTAAATCGATTTAATTTATATTCAACACACATAACATTTCAATAAATTATAAAAAAAAAAAAAATAATAAATTAAAAAAATTAAAAATTAAAATTAAAAAAAAATATATTCTAAGAAACAAAAAATAAAAAAATAAATAATTTAAAGATAAAATGTCAATAACACTTCAATATTCCTACACATTTTATATATACATTCCGTAGAACTGCCCAAATACATATTAATTTAATTTAATTAATTTTATAGAATTTTATGATGAGCTCATCAACCTCCTGGGTTTTGTGTGGTACATACATATTATATTATTGTTTATTTGATTTATTCAATTATTTCTAACTATAATAGTACCTATATTCAATTTATTACAACTAAAACCCTCAAAAATATTTATAAACTGAAAATATTTTATTTAAATTTAGTATAAAATCATTCCAAGAAATTTAAATTCTAATAAATTATATTCTAAATTTAAAAAAATATATATACATACAATTTAATTTCTATGAAAATTATTTATAAAATAATAAAATATAGTGTGTAGGTATTATAAAAATATTAAAATTTCAATTGCTTGTAAGTAAATTGATTTAAAAATTGCTGATAGGAAATAATCGTATTAAATTAAATTACCTAGATATCAAATATTATGAAAAATATAATGAAAAGCTTAAAACTACTTAAATATTGTTGAAAGAATTATTTTATACTATACTATACAATTTTTAAATTTTTAAAAATATATATATTTTTTTTGTATTAAAAATTGTATTTAGTACCAATGTCAAAAATTAAATAGTATTTAAAAATACTTGACAAAGTTCTATGTACATATATACAAATACAATTCAAAAAATTTCCTTATATACATACTATTAAAAATAAATTTATAAACAAATTTTATTTTTATTTTCTACTTATTTTTTCAACATTATTATTTTTATTTAATAAATTTTAAATATTACTACACAATATTTGCTTACTGTAATTTTATAACAAAATTATATAACAAAATATGTATTTTTAAATCTTTTAATGGCCACAGGAGCTTTAAAAACTTTATTGTGAAATATGGATGTGAAAAAAGGACCTTATATATGGTATCTATATACGGTATTGGAAATTATTTTAATATAAAGTTTACCTTTCAAAATTGTTGTATATTTAATTTTGTTCCATAAATATAAAACCATAAAAAAAAATTAAACCAACAACACTATTTTCAACCAAAAAAAAAAAAAAACAAACTTTTTTTGTTTGTTTTTTGTGTTTTAAATATGAACAGATTACATACATACACTCTAAAACTCACCTACAACAATTCTCACCTTTTTTTCACCTTTTATATAGGGAATTTTCTAATTCCCTATTCAAAAGTAAAACATTTTGGTAAAATACCCCAACAAAACTATGGGCTTTAAATAGTGAAGTTTTAAGTAATATATAAATAATAATAATAATAAAAAAAAGGTTACGTAAGATCATACCAATCCCAAAGTGAAAATAAAAAATAGTAAAACAAAGTATTTATATTATGCATATTCACTATAGTATTAGTTAAACAAATTTATAAAAAAAAAAACAAATAAAACAAAAAAAAAAAGTAAATATTTAAAATCACGTATGAGTTTCGAAAATTATTATAAACCGTGTATTTGCGTTTCTTCACTCTTCTTGGAATTAAAACCAACCTTTATAGTCTTGTTGTTTGCATATCAGTTTTTTTATCTAGTTGTAATTGCTTATTATACAACTCAAGTGTTATGGACTCGGTCAAGCTTATTTTTACTCTGAGTAAATAAATCTCATCATTTTCATTAAATAAAATTTTTTATTAAATAAATTTTGATATTTTGCAGTTTTCTGTACAGCTAACTCTGCAAGTTAGAGCAATTAGAAATACAACTAGAATAACAATTATTAATATAGTAGAACAATGTTTTTTTGTTTGCAGCTGCACTACAGAAAATTCTGCATAGAATTTATTTATTATACAATTGAATACAGAAATATATCCCTGTATAGAAATAGCTTTCATACAGTAATTCGCAGTGAAATCATCCAAATTCATAACATTTTTTCTAATACATCAACCGGTAAGCGATTGTGAAATGTGATGCTTTTATACTGCACAATAATTGGTCTCAAACCCAAAACTATCGAAATATAGCTTTTTTGTATCTGCATAAAAAAAATTACATACTTAAATACACTACTCTTACTTCAACAACAATTTTTCCTGCGTCTTAAAGGGTTAAAGAATTTTTTATTATACAGTTACACCTGCAGAAATATCTCTCTCTATAGAAATATAATTTGATACAGTTATTTGGAGAGTGAAATCTCTATTCTTATAGCATTTTCTCTATTTTATTTTATACACTCTATACGAGCCACTATAAGCTCATTTGAGAATAAGAAAATAAAAATAAAAAATAAGAAACGTTATATCAGCCGGTAAAATTCTTATAGTAGAGTTCTAGATTAAAACTATTTATCTAATTTCCTGAATATTAAACTTTAAACTGATGTAATCAATAAAAATAACTACTAAGAGTTTTGAGAAAAAGTTATTCTTTACTGTTAAAATAAAATTTTTTGTATAATAATTGTTGAAAAATAGTCGAATATTTTAAGTGTTTGAAAATATTGCATAAAATTATTGAATATCGAATTTGAAACCTAATAATATTCTGTGGTCTTATCCAGTAGTTTTTTTGTACATATTATTTTATTTAATTTTGATAAATATCAATTAAAATAATTTAATTGTTGCCAAGTGTTTCGGTTCACTAATAATAATTTTTAATATTTGATTGAAAATATCGATATCTCGGAAGCAGTATACTTCCTTCATCAGCGTGTGTAGCACTAAAAATAAAAATTATATTAATAAATTAAAAAATGGCTATTAATGTATAACTATTAAATATTATTGTATGTTTGATTAGTATATCAGGAGTGTATGCAAACAACTGGAAGGCTTATCAATCCTATTGTCTTGACAATAAATGTAAAAAAAAACCGTATCAACACTTTAAAATCACTTTTTTGTGATTCCACTCATCTTGAATATTAATGTATTAAAAGTTTAGTATTAGTCATTGCGGTAGCAGTAAATGTATAGTATTTATTGTCAATTCACCATTACACAGAGCTAATATACAATTTTTACTGACTTAACATTAATGCTATGGCATACAAGTTGTTATTTTTTTCGTCCTTTATTCAATGAAAAAAAAAGTGAACATGAAAATGTATGTAAAGATATTCTAATCGATTCAAATTAGGCTAATATTATTATCTTCGGCAGTCAATTAATAGAATTTTATAATTTTTGTTCTTTATTGGTTTCTATAGTAACAATTTTCTGTATTTGGCAAATTCAACATTTAGTTTTGAATTCAATGCAAAATTTTTGTTTTCCAACAAGTTCTCTTGTTTTCCTATAATTTTTCATCCGATTTGTTATTTTTATGTTACAAATCGACTTGTTGTTTTATATGGTGTTATTTGAATATTTATAAATATGTTATGAATATTTCGAATTATATTTTAATTTTAATTACATTTTCATTTTAGCAAATATCTCCCTAAAATCCGTTAGTTTCAATTTTAATTTCCAATTCATTGTCATACACAAACCATTTTAATTATCTAAATTTAATTGTTTTTTAACATTTCAGAACGTTGTTAAAAAAGGAGGGCCGTTTGGTTTTATGAAATGTGTTAGATGGTTCAACAAAAAATGTGTTCATATCGGTTCATCATTTAGTTGGTATTGGACAACAAGAGCAAGTTTGAGGCTTTGTAGAAAACAATCAAAATATAACATTACAGTTGCAAGTATCAAAAATAACATTACAGTTGCAAGACCTAAAATTATCAAGTCTTACAATAAATGTATGGATGCTGTAGATTTAATGGATTCTTGTTATAGATATCCCAACTAAATCTAAAAATCAAAGATGATATCACACGTGAAAATTTTATTGCTATAAGCCTCTTGCGCAATCTTCTAACACTATTATAAACACTTTTATAGAAGTATCCGCAATCGTTGCGACACGTTATAAATACGTTATTGCAATAAAATGGAAAGCCGGAGGCACCGCAGGCATCGGAGCAATTGCTGCAATATTGTTATAGGATTACTATGCATAGTATTAGTAATGTTTTTATATTGAAGTAATTTATGTTACTCGAGAGTGAGATAGGTATTATTTTTTATTTTAAAATAATAATTTTATGGAGTTTATATTTTTTTCATGAGAAAGAGAGATAGATAAATATTAATTACATATTTTTATATTTATATATAATATATTTGCATTATAAGAAATGTCTTACTAATAAATAATATTTTCCGGTTAAAAATAATTGTTGTAATATTTATAATTATTATTTCCAAAATGTAAAATTTGTGTGGGAAAAAAATAGCATTGACATTTATTATTATAATACTTCGAAAAAATACTTAATGAATGCATAACATGAAATTTGATATTTAAATAATTATTCTTTTCTAAAGAATAATAATAAGTAAAAATGAGATTTTTGCGAAAAGCATGCAAAATAAAGCTTTTCTTCAGTTTTTGTGTAATTAAAAAAAAAATTTTTTTTTTTACCATGTTTGTAGAAAATAATGGCCGTCGCAAAATATTTATTCTAAATATTTATTCAAAAGATACAGTAAGTTTGTTAGTAACATTGTAGTAGTACAATAAAATTTAATAAAAAATAGTAGTAGTACATTACTACTACTATTCTAGCAATTCCATTCTTATACCAACACTTTAACTCTTGTTATAGAATTACGCAATTTTAGACTTATAACAACATTGTTGTACTACTTGTTGAAAATCCCATTATGACCCACAATGGCTATAAAAACATATTTATGTCAATATTAATCACATTATTCCCATAAAACATCATTATAACACCTTTAGTGCTAATCGGGAGTCATATAGGAGTCTTATAGCACTAATTTTACTTTTATAGCAACAAAATATTATGTGGGATTTCCGTGTAAAGGCATGAATAATATCAAAGCAAATATATGATCAAAAAGGCTTATTACTCTTATCCAAAGTGGCATAAAGTATGAACTTTATAAAATATAAGCGTAAACTTGGTAGACGATTTGAAACGTCTATAGTTTCGCAAGAACCTGTATCGAAAAAAACTTGGATATTATTCAATTCGCCTAACGAATAGAAATCATTGACCTCGGCGATCCCTGAAAGATTATGCTGGACGATGTCAATTAAAGAATTGTATTAGAAAACTAGATTTGTTTCGTCAGGTTACAGTATGGTACTAATGTGTTCAGAATGTTTCGAAGCCTTTCATTACAGTTTAACAAAATAATTAAATTTACTTGAAATTTTTAATAAAATAGTATTTTTGATAATAGATACTATTTTACCCATTAATTGAATTCTTTTCTGATATATAATTTTTTTTTTTATATATGTTTGTATATTTTGTTATTAAAAAGAATAAAATTGAACTTACATTAAAAATTTTAAAATTCACACTCTGTGTAAAAATCATCCTTTTGCACTCTTTGTCATTTTCATTTCATATATGGTGCCTGTATCAAATTAACATTTCATATATTGTTTCTGATAATTATATTTACAAATACTTAACTATAACTCTATCAATCCAAATGGCTTGGCTTGATACCACTGCAAATTTATGATTCCAACCTTTGCAGGACATTCTGTTATATTTATTCTTATTTTAAATATTTTCATTTCATATGTTCGCAATTGCACCCGGTGCTTTTTTCTGCGCTCTTTGTACTCAAATGACGCTAAGTTATTACGGATTACCTGTACAGGTAAAAACATAAGGTCGGTGATGATGGTAATCAACATTAAAAAATTCTCAACAAATTAGAAATCTCACTTGCCCTGGGAGGGTTAAAATCTATTACCAATTTACTTGAATATATATGGTTAATTCAACAATAAACTAAAATAAGTAAAATTTACATGATATATAAGAAAATCACAAGTCGTTACGTCCTCTATTATCCCTACACTCTAAATTTTCACTTCATAACGTTTTTCCAAAAATGTTATTAGTGTGGTTTTTCCATATTCATTTATTTTCGAAATTTACTACATTGAATCCTTTTTTTTCTTAAACAGAATAAAATAACAAAAACAACAGCAAGAATTAAAAATCAAAACAATAACAACAAAAAAATGGTATTTATTCATCTCTCCTATATTGAAATTTATATAGCATAAACAAAATAAAATAAAAATAAATTATAAAATATAAAAATAGTAAATAAAAAAAAAAAATTAAATATTTTTTTAAAATTTTCTCACGTTTTATCCTTTGTTAAAGAAAACTTCTACTTGTACAAGGTGCCGAATCATAAATGTCGATTTGGTAGGTAAAAATAATAAAAATATTGTGTTGTGGGAAGGGTATATTCTCAATTGTTGACCTTAAAAATTAGGTCACTACTGAATTGTTTTTTTTTTTTTTCGTTATTTCTCTTAACCAGTTGTAGGGTAGTTCTTATAACGGTTATAAAACACGTCACGTAATAGTGGAATGTAAAAAACAATTAATTTTAATTAATTAAAAAATTAAAAATGTTAAATATCCTTGTGAAATATTTTTAAAATTCTGGAAATTATGGAAAAATTAGATAAACTAAGCTATTGATGTTATTTAAGAGGTCTTCTAAAGTTGATAGTCTTGTCAACTAGTGCTTCTAAATCACTATTGTGTATAATTTAAAATATATACAATAAAAAATTATACTAATACTGTTTGATAGGTCTTTCAGGGACATTTCCTAAGGTATTTCCATCTTTAATTTTGTTGATAAAAATTTAATAACATTTCACTCTACAACTCTCGATAAGTAAGTAGAGACGTTGAATCAGTTTCGAAATGTAGGTCTTTTTATATGATCCCGTATGACTTTTAATGTCTATGATGAGCTTCAAAGGTCCAGAATCAACTCTCTGTCGCTATTCAATACTCCCATTACACCCTGTGCATTATTTTAATTCTTGTGATATGATATGATATATTGGTGTAAAAAAGGATATTTGGTGTGTGTAAAAATCCTAAAATGAATAAGAGTAACTATATTGAAAACTGTTTTTATGTTTTGTTATTGTTGTTTTTTTTTGTTTTTGTAACAAGAATATTTTCTTTTAATGTTATAAGAAAACTGTAATAATAATTTTGTGTTTTGTTTTTTTGTTACTACTCTATTGAATATCCTTTTTAATACTTCAAGAAGTTTAATGAAAAGTAAAAAAATAATTTTTATGTAAAATATTTATGTAATGCATATGTTGAAGTATATAACTGGAGCAGTTTATTATGATTTTTTGTGGTGTTGATAATAAAATTAGCAAAAAAAATAAATATTTAGTTCTTCATATTTAGTTCATACTGTTCTGTCTACACTTTTACTAAATAAGTTCTTTACTATGGAATAAAATTGATCACATGGATCAAAAATAATTTCTTCTACCTATTTAATTCATCATCATCATAATTTGGTAGTGAAATGGTAAAATATACGTATAATTTTATTGTTTCTCTACTCAACTCTATAGATATGAGACCTAAAATGTCTCAAATATCATTTAAATAAAAACTAGTCGCAAGCACTGATGAACATAGTTATTAATACTTCAGAAATATTGATATTTGTAAAATAAAAATAAATTAGTATTCACCCGCTCATTGAAAATTAAAAAAATATTGAAAAAAATATTTATTTTCGCTACCTCTCCTTTTAAATATTTGTTATTTAAAAGAATAATAATGAAAATCGGTTGTGGAACGGGAATGTATTTGTGTACCGTACTTTTTGCAGTTTATATAATGATTTATTAGTGAAAGATTATTTAACTTTTAATTGCTAAATTTAATATTATAACTTTAAAAAAATCAGATTATCAAAAATATAAATAGAAATTCTCATATTTAGCATTTATTGCTCCAATGCACTAACAAATGTAAATGTCAGTGTAAATATTTTAAAGTATCATTCTCAAAGAGGCAAATGAAGACAATGACCAGCTAAAAAAACACATGAAGCAGATATACACCAGCAAGAAGTTAAAAAATAAGCTATTGATATATATATTGATAAGCTATGCTACCTTAAATTAAAAGCAATTAATGAAATTATCTTAGACAAAATAGCTAGAATAGAAAATTCAAAAAATTTAATTGTGAAAAAAAATGTCCTGGTTGATTTTCAATTTGAATTTTGGTTAAAACTCTATTGTTTATGTATCTGTTATATATCTGTAATATATCTGTTAAACTGAAATAATACATTTGCATGTCTATACTCGTTATTTCTAAAATATTTTCTGTTGAGTTCAATAAACATGTTAATTTTGAACATTAATTTACATTAACAGGTTTACTGAGCTCATCAATAAACCTGTTAATGTTGTGCATTAATAACATTAACAGGTTTACTGAGCTCATTAATAAACCTGCTAATGTTGCGAAATAATTAACATTAACAGGTTTACTGAGCTCATCAAAAAACCTGTTAATATTGCACATTAATAACATTCACCGGTTTACTGAGTTCATCAAGAAACCTGTTAATGTTGAACATTAATAACATTAACAGGCTTACTGAACTCTGCAATAGACCTGTTAATTTTGAACATTAATTACATTAACAGGTTTACTGAACTCATCAATAAACCTGTTAATGTTGAACATTAATAATATTATAATACGGGCTCAATAAACCTGTTAATGTTGCATATTTTTAACATTAACAGGTTTACTGAACTTATCAATAGACTTGTTAACGTTGCGCATTAATAACATTAACAGGTTTATTGTGCTCGTAAATACACCGGTGAATGTTACGCATTATTAACATTAACAGGTTTACTGAGCTCAACAGAGAATATTTTAGAAATCATGAGCATAAGCATGCAAATATATTATTTTAGCTCAACAGGCATATATTTATATACATGTTATTATCTATTAAGTACCTATATAAATGTTTGTATATAGCATTGATTATTTTATTTTTCTAGCTCTATACAGCTATAGATATAATATTTAATATTTTTATTAAGTTAGTAATTTAATCAAGTTATAGTTTAAACACTTTGTTTTTGTTTTTAGACTTTTGTCATTTTATTACTTTATCTCCGTATTTTATAGTTTTAACTTTAATTTGTTCTTGTTTTTTCTCTTTTTTTTTTTTTATTTTTTTTTTTTATTTTTTTTTTTTTTTCTTTTTTTTAAATTTTTTTTTATTAATTTCTTTTCTTTATAAATTATTTTCATTATTGTTAATTTCTTTAGGTTAAGGTTTAATTTAATTTAATTTAAGTTAATTTAAGAATTATGAATTTGCTACACATTATACTTACCGTCTCATGTATATGTATGAAATAAAATGAATAAATAAATAAATAAATAAATAAATACTTTGTATATACATTTTCCATTGTTATTTTCTTTTTCCATATTTTTAATTTGTTTAGTTTTACCATATTTAAAAATTATGAATTTTACTTATATGCTTAAAAGACTAATCGTCTTGTATGTAGCTGAATAAATAATAATTATTCTAAAATGAAATGAGTTTTCTAAAACAACGTACCTCATAGTTGACATCTCAACTAAACTCAAAATAAAAAAATACTTATTTAGTTTATAAGCATCCTCTTTAAATATACAAAAAGAAAAAAAAAAAACAGAAAACATTATTTTGTTTACAAAATACATAATATAGAAACAAACACATTCCTTGTCAGTATACACCTGAAGGCAAATAAGATGAATAGATATAAAAAAATATAAAAAAAGAAACAAAAACTGTATAAACTGTATAAAAATAAATGACCTCTACTCTTTTATTGTTACTTTTCATTTTATTAGATTCGACCTTTACCGTGTTTTTTAAACTTTATTTAATATTTTTTCTCTATATATCTATTATTATTATATTTTATATATCTCTCTCTTTCTTTGTCGCCCTCAATTTTTCAATTTTTTTTTTTTTTTTTTTTGATTTGATAGCCCGTAACAATATCCTTGCAGTAATTTTAATCTTCAACAAACAAACATATACATTTAAAAAAAAAAAACACAAAACCATTTAATAAAAAAATTTTTTGTATACAAAAAGAAGTTCACTTGTAAAAAATATTAGCTAGCATATAATGTAAATAAAAAAATGATATATGATATAGGCATATACGATTATTATAAATATGTAATATTATCTATGTGAAGAACTGAATGAATATCCTTTTCAAATTCATATTATTTATATATCAATGAAGTCTCAAAATAGCTATTTTGTTCAGTCAGCTGTGAACTTGTATGGTATCTCAAAAACATAAAATCATATAAAATCATACATTAATAAAATATATATGTAAATGGATTGGGGTTGCCATCATTACGAATTTAATGGTTATGGTTACGAATTTAATGGTTTTAATTTTTGTTTTATTTTTATTATAATATATTTGAATTTAAATTTCGTACAGTTCGTAATTTTCTATTTAAATATAAATTTTTTATTAATTTTATTTTATAAATTTTATTTTAATTTATGTTGTGTTTATTGTAAAATGAAAATTACATTTGAACTCGATTCTATAAAATAATGTTTGAATAATCCTAACCAGGCGATGAAACAGTACTAAAATGTACAATAATGAATAACAGAATTTGAAATAAAATGTATATATATATATAATATATATATACCGGGTTATCGGGTTAAACAAAAATTTCTTATTTTTTGACGTAGAATCCGAAATTGCATCAAAAATCACATCTTCTCATTTGAATATCTCGATTTCGGCCAATTTTAGCGATTTTTGGGCTTAAAAAGCCATATCCGGTACATCCCGGAAGTTTAAAATATCACCAATCGGCAGAGCGCTTCGTTTTAGATATTAACATTTTTTTTAAATTTTATAATAATGGCTCCTTCTCTTTATAAGAAGCTGATACACATACTCTGGTCCAGCCGGTCTATATTTTATCATTTTAATTGTATTTAATTGGATTAAACGAGATTTTCTATAATTATTATTTATTTTTCTAAGAAAGAGGTACCCGATTAGCTTACAGTTATAATTTCCAATGAAAGTACAGTTATAATTCAGTTATAATTCCAGTTATTCTTGTACTTTATAATAATACTTTCTAATAGAGAGACTAGAAAGACGAAAACACTTGTGTGTAGACTGTAAAATTACATTTATTAAACTTAAAACCTATTGAATTGAATTGAAAAATTGATAGGTGTCAAAATATAAGTGTCGAAGTCCTGCTTGAAATTGCTGTAATTGCGAAAATCCCGTTTTTTCTGCAGGTTTTTCCTACCAGGTTTTGAAAATAAAAATTTATGGAAATTATTTCCATGGTATAATTTTTTAACGGATTTTTTAAAGGGCGACATTTTGATTGGCTGCTTAGGCGGTATAGCGTTCCGCACCCGAAATCAAATAATTGATCAATCTTCTTAACGGGATTTTTATATGACGACATTTTGACTGGCTGCTTAGCCGAAATAGCCTTGATTACCCAAAATCAAATAATTGATCAGAATCATTTTTACCAAAATCCTAACCTAAAAACCAAAAATAAAAACATAAACAAAAATTGTAAAACCAAATACATAATAATGAAATTATAACTATCGAATGACAACCCCAATTACTACTCCTATATATATTTTTTATTAGTTTATAAGCGTATTATTTAGTACAAAAATATATTCAAAAACTTAAAGGATATCTACATACAAAACGGACATTACTTTTTGTCATTTTTGTCCTATACAAAGCATAAACTGTTTTTTTTATTTTTTTTTTTTATTATTTTCTCTTTTTCATCACACACGTTCATGCATGCATGCATATGTTGAATATAATAGAAGTTATAAATAACGGTATTTGAAAGGATTCACACACTACAAAATGAAACAAAAAAAGTAAACAGAAAAAAAAAACTGAAGACCCCGTTACATATAAACCAACTAACCAGACTTATTTTTGCCTTTATCAAAGTAGTTTCATATGAATATTAAGGATAAAAAAATTTACTCACACATACCTATACAAAATATTTGTTATTTATTTATTTATTTATTTCTTTTTTAAACGAAAAAATATTTTACTATAGGGATAATATTAAAATAAATAAATAAAAAAAAAAAAAAATAAATTAAATATAATTCTTGCATACTAAATGCGTATTTATATGGGTTAAATTTTATACATAAATACCTACATTAAGTATTTTTAAAAAGATACAAAGAGAGAGATCGAGAGAGCAAAAAGGATTCAAACTTCAAACATGTCTGAATATTTTTTTTTTGTACTTATATTTTTAATTTACTGTTCTTAAATTAGAATATGATTTTATGTTTCGCAAAAGTAGCGTTTTAAAATTATTTTATATGATTTTGAATATTTTTTTAAATATCCTTTTTTAATATTAAAATTAAATCGTAATAGAATTTAATTATATTTAAGTAATAATCTTATTAAAAGATATTTCAGTAAACCTTTTTTTGTAACCTTTTTTTTTTTAAATAAAAAAAAATGTTTTAATAAAATATTTTGCAGGTTAGTTGGAATTATTTTTCTATTAAAATTTAATATTTACCTGTAGAAATGATTATAAAATGCTAAAAAAAATTACCTAAAATGGAATATCAACTATAGAGCTAGGAGTGATTGTTATTTTTCAGTGAAAGCTGATTCTTAAATACTTAGGAGCTATATCTATAATGCAAATAGATAGTTTGAAATTGTGTTGTTGGCTAATGTAACAAAATTAACAGGATCTATTAAAACCAATTCACAAAATTGAAAAAAAAATAATTTTTTACTAGCTAGATAGATATTATTTATTATTTTTTTTTTTTTTAATTTATAATTCAATAGCGAAAGCCCTAAAATAATTTTTTTCACATAATTAAAGAAAATTTAATTTCCTTAAAAAAATTTATCGAAAGGCTATACGGTGATCAGTGCTTCAAAAGTAATGAGCTATTTTTTTTGTTTCAAAAAATCTTTTTATTTTAATTTACTTTTAATGCACAAAATTTTTATTCATACAAAATAAAAAAATTAATTTATTAGGTAGGTAGGTATGTATGTATACATCATGTTATGTGTATGTATGTTTTTGTAATTGGCTTTACTTTTTTGTATATGATTGGTTTTTGTTTTTTTTTCTAATGAACATGCAAAATCGAAACTGATTTTTTTTGTGTTAGAAGAATGAATAGTAGTTTCAATTTAATCATAATGTCATAATCATATCATATTTCGCTCTACCTACAATCCTAATACTACTGTTGCGAAATAATTGTTGCGAGATTTTTAACTGTATAATTGTATAATTGTTGATTTTCAACTAAAATTTAGCTGCCTCATAAATTGTAGATCATCCCATCCATATAATTAAAACAGTCGTAAAGTGTTTTAACAGGTCAGAAAAATTATTTATGTTGCACACGAAATTATTCTTATATTATAAATTTATGAAAAAATATCAAATCGGCAAATCGGCTGGACCAAAAGAATTGGGACAAAAACAAAATTAAAAATAATCATTAGACATTTTGTCATTTATTAACTTTTTTTTTTTTTTTCTTTATTATTTCAAATGAGTAAAACACAAATTTTGTTATAATTATAATCTTATTCAAATATTTATAAGATAAAGTTCAGTTTTTTTATTATTAAATCTAATAGTAACATGATCTTAAGTATAGAGAATATTTATTTTTGATTTAATAAAAGATAAAAAAGATAAAAGAAAGTAGTTTAGATTAAGATTAACATTATATACTAACTAATTTAAAATGTAAAAATATATGTTGCCTAAGCTGTCTGGTCGAATTGTGTATTATAATCAATTTATGATGTAAAATTATTTAATTGGAGGATAACCAAATGATTTCAAATAAACGCTGGAATGTTGGAATAAAAAAAACAGTAAGCAAATTTTTCAAAATTCACATAATTTTCAAAATGTCAAAAATAGCTATGTAGCAAAGATTTAAAAAAATAAATATTTTTTTTTTTTGCTACACTTCAAAATCCATTTTTTAAATGGTCCAAATAGAAAATATTTGTTATTTTTCTATTTCTTCACATATATTTATAATGTTATTGACGTTCTAAGCACACAGAGTTCAAACCGATGATGAACCGATGATGAAGCGAAGAAAAAAATGGAATGATAATATTTACACATACATATGAAGATGCAATTGCAATTAATGACATAATCTAAATGCTGAGAACTAACTTTTACAATCGATTTTGTTAACTACAATTGCAATTCAATGTGAACACATCCAATCACCGCACGATCTATTCTGTTACTTTTTTTCTCTATGATAATTTCTAGTATTTCGTTTATAAAAGATAGTTAGTTTAGATAAGCTAAATAATAATAATTTTGTGATAAAATTTATTTTAAAATGATTAAACTGTGCTTGAGCATGGGATGTTCGACTAGTATAGCCTTAAAAAGGTTATTTTCTTTCAAATATCTTGCCTGGGTTTGTATATTCAACAACTAATTATTATCTATTCAAAAACTATAATTATAATTGACATGTATTTAAGGACCTGCGCAGTAGACATATTTTCATTTTATTTCACTTCTCTTAATTTTTTATTTTTAGTAATTTTATCCACTAAATGCCACTTACTATAGGGAATATATCGGAAACGAATCAGTATATGAAGGATGTGTATTTATGTGTCCAAAATAAACTTACTAAGAACAAAAAATTTTATTAAACATGAGTGGTTTCTGCTAAATCGTGATAAGTCTATGTCAGTACGTAAATTACTGTTTTTTTTTTTTAAACTTTAAACTTCAATTATAATTACTCAACAGGGGCCCCTAGTATTTATTATATTCTATATATTATATAAGAAAAATTAACATAATCAACCGCTGAGATTATGATTCATATATAAATTAGCTCGATTAAAGCTCGATATAAACGATTCCTGGTAAGTAATAATACAGCAATGGAACAGTAATAATTTTATAAAATAAACATGAACGATTGAATTTTATTTTTACAGAACATTGGTCTAATCATTTTATTTTTATAGCTTTAATATAGTTAGAGTTTTTATTTAGTAATTATATTATTTTTAGGGTAACAGTTTTTTCATTTCTGAAACTCATACTGAATAATTATTATGTACCATATCTAATATAATATAACAAATAGATTTATTTATAATGGTTAGACCTGTTTTGATTATAGATTTTCCAAATAATTCATTCTTTTCCGATCAATTAAAAATTTTAAAATATTTTGGAATTACTGTAAACCAGCTTCTAATATTTAAAAAAATTGAAGCATTTTACTTCATCTAGTACTTGCCACTCTTATTAACTCCATATAGGTATTTCAAAATTTTTAATAATTATATTCTTAAAATTTATTAAAAAAAAAAGCACATAATCAATAAGTTCAATTAATTTTTAGTATGATGTACGATTTTTTTTTAATTATTTTTTTTTTTGTTAAACTTAAATATTTAATATATTTTCATTTAACAATATTTTTTTAAAAAAAATTTTAACACTATAATATTAATAATATTTATTTTTAAATATTTAAAATTTAACAATATTTTTTAACAATATTTTTAAAAAAAAATTGTAACACTATAATATTAATAATATTTATTTTTAAATATTTAAAATTTCAATTTGATATTATTTTAAAATAAATAAAATTAAAATGTAAATTATTTTAAACATTTTTATCATCATCTAGGATCATAACAGAACAATATTATTCGTATGTACTCGTTTTTAATATAATAATAATATATTCTATTATAAATATTATAATATCTATTTTATAACATATTATATTATTGTATTAATTATTTATTCATGATGATAACTTAATATTATATGAAATCATCATAAGAATGAAAAATATCCTTTTATAAATTACAATAATTATATTTTACATAATAAAATATAACATATACAAATACATACATACAATTTCAATACAAATTAAAATTATTTCAACCGTTAACATGTTAATATCCTACTTGTTTACCAACGATTAATTCAAATAAGTACAATTATATATTATATACATTTATTTTCATGTACATAATATTTATAATGTTATAATAAGGCTTGTTTCATAGAAAAGATTGTTATTTAACTATTATTATTATATATATATATATATATATATTTTAATTTGAAAATATTTTTTTTAATGTAATTCTTTTGTAATTTTCTTTATATAAAATTTTTTTAAGCATAGCTACTTAATATTCAGAATTCATTAATGATTAAGTCAATATATAATTAATGCAATGGAGTTTTAAAGGGTTTAACAATTTTAATTTTAATTTATTTACACTTTGTGTAATATATAAAATATTTTAATATTTTTTATATAATAATTATTGTATTATATAGATATTAATAGGATAAAGTAATATTATGTTGTATTATATTACGTACAATATTATGATGAGCATACAATTGGTAATGGAATTAATTAACATACGTTTTTGATGTCCTTTTTACGATAATTATTACGATTTTCACCAGAATAAAGATCAAAATTATTAAAAGTAAAACGATTTCTAATTATATATTTTTTAATTCTTTTAAAATGTATTAACAATTGATTGTGCAATAATTATCATAAATTTTATAAAAATTTAATCAACAGAGTAGCTATTTATTTTTTGTTACACTATAAAACTATAGGATAAATGTTTACTGGTGGGCTTCAATCAAAATTACGATTCTATGAAAGGATGTTTATTTATTAATTAATTTATGTTATTGTCACAATGGATTTTACTGGTCTAAGTGTATCGGTGTACTATCGGTAGCCACTAATACTAACTACTCTAGGTTTAAAACCGTATTTAGCTTAGATTAGTACATTTTTATAATATTGTTCATGTGTTTTTCAGCTTTAGAGGAGGTATTAAAAATTTGTATTTCGATAAATTCACAAAAAAATTATTAAATTTGATTACATACAGATATTTTTAAATTTATTCAGTTGAATATTTGAATCAACATTATTTAGAAGTCATCAGTAGGTATTTATAGTGTTAGACTATACCTATACAACTTCTATTTTCATTTTGATTGATTTTATAACTTATTAGACATAAAATGTCTATGTATCAATATTAATTGACAATTCGAACTTGTTCTTTTTATCAAAAGTAAAATGACATGGAAATTTTAATATTTCCCACATAAAAAATTTTTTAATTACGTAAATTTATTTTATATGAATATTTGGGTTCTGCTAATGTTTGAAAAATTTTTGTACAGACTCGTAATTAAAATTTTTAAATACTTTTTTATAAATTAATAATTAGCAATATTAAATGAAACATTTAATTTAAATAAAATTTGAATATAGGTATATTTTGAATATATAATTAAAATGGACATCTAGCGCATTGTTGGTAGGCCACAATGTAGTAGAAAAGATTTACACTTAGTTTTGGATATTTCTAAAGTTTTCATAACCTTTGATCACACATTCGATTACAACAAATATTCTAGAAGATAAATACCAACAAATTATCAAGCCGTATTCTACTCATTATATCCCACATAACAATTTGGTAAATAATACTTATATGGTATTTTATTGCTATAAGGCTCTTGCACACTCTTATAACACTATTATAAGCACTCTTATACAAGTATTAGTGTTAATTTGAGTGCTCCGCAATTGTTGCGCAACGTTATAAATACATCTTCACTGGACCAATTGTTGTAATATTGTATAGAATTAGTATACATATTATATATTAGGGTATATGTTTTTATTATTCAATAGCTATAGTAAGTTTATTAGTAACATTATAGGAATACAGTAAAATAATAACACTACTACTGCTATTCTAGCAATTTTATTCTTATAACAACACTTTAACTTTTATCATATGACTTTTAGGCTAATAACATTATTGCTCTAGCATTTACTGAAAATCCCATCATAATAAATTCCGCAATTGCTATAAAAACATTCTTATAGCAATATTAAACACATTTTTCCCATAAAAACATCATTATAACATATTTAGTGTTTATCGGAAGTCAAATAGGAGTCTCATAACACTAATTTTGTTTTTATAACAATAAAATGTTACGTGGCATATTACATATATATATATATATATTTTTTACATTATTAGCATTTATTAAATCTTTATATAACAAAATTATAATTTGTACTCTTTGTTTAATATTTTTAAAACCATATTATCAGTTGCTGTTTTCACTCAATTGCTTTGTATATGTATATTATATATATTTGTTTTTTTTAACACTCTTGACCGTAACTTAGACTTAAAATCACCCTTTCGTGCTTAATTAAGTACGGTACTGCAATTTTCCACTATAATATGATCTACAATATTTCGAGTATTACTGGCTTAACTGATTCAATATGGAAAACTAATGCTATTGTCAGGAACTAAGCCTTCTGTATAAAATTATGAAGCTTTGTTGGCTAAATGTATATTGCGCAATAAATAAAAAAATATAAAATGCACCAATTTTGATGTCAGCTAATCTCTGTCTGGTCTTATATTCCATTTTCGTATAACTCTATTAAACCAATGTAATACTATAATACAAATTAATGAAATGATAGACATATTAGACATACATACCCAAGTAACACAAATAGGTTGTAAAAACATCGTACTTTCGTTGGCTAAATAACTATTGGTCGGCTATATGACGTTGGGATAACTTTCAGACAACGTCATTATTACGTTATTGGGGAATGATTGTTGAGTCGTACCGTAGTGAAAATAACTATTATCCGACTACTCAACCGACTATGAAACGACTAAATTAGAATAAAAGAGATAGATAGATTATTATATACAGTGTATTGTGTATATATTTATTTTTTAACGAAAAAAAAAACTTTTATTTCTAAAATATTTTAACAATAATGTTGTCCTGTTTTCTCTCACTATAATTAAGTTATAAATTTGTTAAGTTATAATAACTTTATAAATATGAATATATTATTATAAATTATAAATATTGTAAATATAAATTGAACTAAAAATTTATGGGCCTTAAAATTTGTTTAAATTTAAAAATTTTTAGAATTAAAAAAAATATTATTTTTCTTATTATTATTTATTATTTGCTCAGATCCATATAAATTTTTTTGTAAAACAATTTTATTAAAATAATAAAAGCAATTTGCTCGCACCAGTATTAAATTAGGAATTAAAGGCTAAAAATTGTTTTTTTATATTCTCATACAAAATATATTTGGCAATAATAATTTTCGCCATATATAAAATGGTGAAGTTATAAATATCGTAAAAATGACCAAAAAATAACCAAAGAGTTATCAAGAGTCATTATATAAAAACGGATCTCAAATACAGAGTAGTAAACTGGTCCTTTAAATCGAATGAAAAATCTCTGGACAGTTTTGAAAATGAAAACTAAATTACTTTTTTTTATATAATTCCAAGTCTGTGCACGGAAATATGGTATAAACGAGAAATTTAACGTCTCTTTTAATTTGGGACTATTTAATTTATTTAACTTAGGGTACTCCACCACAAAGAAAAGTAGTCCTGGTTTTCTATTATTTCAAAAAATTTAATATATAAGCTGAGGTATTTTGTACTAATAATAAAAGTTCAACACCGAAGTTTTTGGCGTCTGCAAATTGTCTCCGGCTACCCTTGCTAAGAAATATTCATGGAAAATGAGAAGAACTTTCTGATGAACAAGTTGACATCATTTATTAGTTCTGTAGTGGCAGGATGGCATAGCTTTTGGTGGATGTCAAATTTTTAATGTCAATTGTTTTTAACACCATAATAAATAAACAAAAAGTTATGAACAGAAAACGTCATTATATAAAAAGAATCTCAAATACTACATCTCTGTATTGGTTCCTTAAATCGAATGAACATTTTTTTGACAGTTTTAGAAATGAAAACTAAATTTTTTTTTTTTTATATAATTCCAAGTTCCAAGTCTGTGCACAGACTTATGGTAAAAATAATTGACATTAAAAATTTGACATCCACCAAAAAGCTATGCCATCCTGCCACCATACAACTAATAATTGATGTCAGCTTGTTTACGAGAAAGTTCTTGTTATTCTCCATTAATATATGTAGCAAGAGTACGCCGGAAACATGTCAAAGGGGCCAAAAACTTCCAACATTGAAATTTTCTTGAACAAAATAATATCCTATAAATCAATTTTTTAAAATAATAGAAAATCAGAACTAAATTTTCGTTGTGGTGGAGCATACAAAGTGAAACAAATTGAATAGCCCCAAATTAAAAGAGATATCTATCAAGAAGTTTTTAATTCGATTTAAGGAACCAGTTTACATCTCTGTATTTGACATACGTTTTTATATAATGTAGTTTTCGGTTCATAACTTTTTGGTTATTTCTTGGTTATTTTTAGGATATTTATAGCTTGACCATTTTATACATGGCGAAAACTATTATTGCAAAATATATTTTGTATGAGAAAATAAAAAAAAAATTTTTCACTTTTAATTCCAAATTTAATACTGGTGCGAGTAAATTGCTTTTATTATTTTAATAAGGGGATTGTTTTAAACAAAATTTTAAATGGATCTGAGCAAATAATAAATAATAATAAGAAAAAATATATTTTTTTTAATTTTAAAATTTTTAAGGCCCATAAATTTTTAGTTCAATAAAATGTTTATTTTCACGGAAAATCTTTGTTCGTTTGCAAAAAGATGTCATATATTGCACAATTTTCGTGAAAATATTTCCAATAAATATAATTTACAATAATAAAATCATATTTATAAAATTATAATACATTAACATATTTATAATTTAATTATAGTGAGAGAAAAAAGGACAACATTATTGTTAAAATATAATCTACCTATCTCTATTATTCTAATTTGGTCAATTTATAGCCGGTTGAGTAAAGTAGTCGGATAAAGGTTATAAAATATAAGGTATTACGACGTTATAAGCAAGTCGTCGGTATAACGTTATTTCGGACACTTATTTTTAATAGTTGCGTCATAGTTATAAAATGTAAAAAAAGTTGTGAAGTTGATATAAAATAACTTTGTGACAACTGATAGAATAAAACGTCGTATTGTAGTCGTAATGACGGATAAATTATAACTTTTACATTTTTCACAATAAAGTTATTTTTTTTAAATTTACGACGCTATAACGACGTTGGTATGGAAAAGTTAAATAACTTAATAGTTATTTGGTGTTACTTGGGATAGCGTTACGGGATCGCAATAATATGATTTTATTTGACATACAAGTCAAGTATCAAATTGCTAGATGAACTCAGTATTTTCTGAAGCTAAATTTAAGAACATAAATTGACTTAGAATATTATATGGTATTTCTGGATTAAAATAATTAATATTCCCAGAATCAATTTCAAAACCGTTTTTCTTCAAATCGAATTATTTTTGTAATTGTTGTTGTTGTTGTTACCATTATTTTGCTATTATTTTTGTGAATTTAATCTAACTAAAAATATTTCTAATCCAAAATAAACATTGTGTAGATATACCAAAAATAATTAATATATCCTTTTCTATTAATCACAAAATTTTCTTAATTTATTTTTAATTCCTTGTAATTACAACACTAAATACATTAAAATTTTCAATACATTATCCTTAATGGATCATAACTTGTTGAATTTTTTATTAGATTCTATCAAAAAAAAATATTGTATTTTTTTTGTTATTATTGTTTTTATAAATTAAAAATGGATAAAAAATAAAAATCTATATAGAGAAAATTGAGTAAGAAAAATAAAATAATAAAAAATATTATAAATTATCTTCATTTAATACCATAATACCCTTTATTAATAGATTAAAATATAATTTTCCAAGTTAAATAAATATTTATTAAAAAAAATATTTTTATTTCATTTATATTTTGCTCAAATCAAACTTCCTACTATTTACAAAGCTTAAGATAGAAAATTTACTCAATTTTCATTAATCTCAACTCCTACTACTACTACTATTACTACTACTACTACTAACAATAATCAATGATTATCCTTTTATTTTTTCTTTTGAACAAAATACATACATTTTTAATAGATCGTCCCAGTTAATTTTATATTTTTTTCTATAATTAAAAGAAACACTTGACAATATTATACCAGAGCAGCATACAAGATGATGGAAAATGTGTGTATATGTATTTGTTTAATTTTCTTCCTTAAAATAATAATAATTGTGTTTATCAAAAAGGACAAAAGAGAAAAATCAACAAAAAAAAAAAATTAAAATGAGTATAGTTCAAAGTATAAAACAGTTGTTTTCAAACATTTTTTGGTATTAGTAGGATCAGATATAGTGTGGAAAATTGCTAATTAATTTTCTAATTAGCTATCGAATAATTTTCCGAACAAAATACAATTAGTATGGTTATGATGGTATGATGTTTCCAAGGCCAAAATGAACCAAAGGATTAAATATGGAAATATGGTGAAGAGACGTAATTTAAAATATATAAAATATATAATAATTTAAAACAGAAATGTAATTGATTTTTAATATTTTTTGTTTTTTATTTCATTATTTGTGTTATATCTACATTTAATCCATAAAAAAAAAATTACAAAAAAATAAAAATGGTCTCTAATCTTTATTAAAACTAAATTGTAAGCAATTATTTAGTTTAAACTCTCATTTTTCAGTATTAATACACATTATACTGTTATAAGTTATATTTAATATATATTTTGAAAAATTTACTTAAAACCAAAATAATGTGTATTTTAGGTTAATATTTCTTGTTACAGCAATTGAATATTAATAAAAAAAAAAAATTGCATAAATTTAGGGGCACATTTGTTAACCCATTTAAGCCGGCTCATAGATCCCGTTGTACAATCATTATGAAATTTCCTAAGGATTGTCATAGAGGTCATAGAAGTTGCCGGGATAAAATTTAGACCTCTAGCTTTTGCCACGCCTTAGATTTGGAATGGGTATTTAAATACCCAATCGGCGCTAGCGCTACTGCATTTTCTATAATTTTTTTAGTTTTTTTTGGAAAAAAAATTAAAATTTCATACCCTATCTGATATCTATTGATGGATAGTGGATTATATGACAAAATATATAATAATTGTTCTGTATTGTAAGATTTAAAATGTTTTTTAACTTTTTCCCATTATCATGGTTTGAAGTTTGACCGTTGTGTTTTCAGGTTTTAAAAATTCAAAAGTGAATTGATAAAGTTACACAGTTTCAAATGTAGTGTTATGCAAAACTTAGTAGGCTAAGATTTATATAATTCTGTTTAAATTACTATGATGTCTAACTTTTTGAGATATTGCCCAATGGTCCATACAAAGCGTACGACCGAAAAAATCGTAATGGTGACCAGCCACTGCTCATTCATGAGTATAATAAACGGATGGGTGTTGTTGATCTGTTTGATATTGCTATGAACAATTATTGAATCAAAGTTCGTGGTAAAAAATTATATTGGCCATTGTTCGCAAATGCATTTTATGCCGCAATGGTGGATGCATGGAAGTTTCATGTTTTCTGCGCAAGGTATGAAGGTGTGACTTTTATGGGTATATTTGATTAAATTAAATGTGGTGGAAGCACTAGTAACACTACCATAAGTAGTCAGCCGTCCATGTGCGCGTGTACTTATTAATGCCCAACAAATGGCAAAACGAACAAATTGTGTGGACAATATAGTGGAACAAATGACTAAACGTAGTCATTGTAGACAATACGGTATTAAAACACAATTTGGTTGCAAAAAGTGTTCGATTACTTTGCATTCCAAATGCCTTTTTGATTATCACAATGATGTGTACCACGAAACAAAATAAAAATTAGAAAGCGAGAAAGCGAAATAATTTATAAAATTTAATTTTACAATATTATTATTTTATACTTTACTTTTTAGCTTATTAGCTCACTGAGAACGAATTATGGTCCCGCCTTTTTTCTCTCTAAATCTAATGAAAACTAGCTCAATATCTATTACCGAACGGCAGATATAGCTATTTTAATGCACTAAGGTTTTTGGGTATTTAAATACCCATTAGGCAGTAATGGGTTAATATTTTATTTTCTGGCATAATTTTTGTATTATTTAATTCATTTTAAAACTCACAGATGCAATTTGAAGCAAAATGTATAGTTAATAAAAAAAAATAGAATAAATCAAACAATCTCTGATCTATAGAAACTGATTCAAAGTGTGTTTTTATTAGCAATTAAGGACCCCTAAATATTATGAAAAAATTATTATATAGCACAACAAAGCACCTTGGATATTATTTTTAATTGTTATGATAGTAGAAATTAAACTAATGTTTGGATTTATGTTTTTAAATTAGAATTGACTCAGTCGACTCAGTTTTTGAAAAGTATGTATGGGTGTACATTTAACTTAATATATTTTTTGTATTTATATTAATGAATTATCTAATCGAGACATCTATTGTGAATGATGACAAAATGGTGAAAGTAAAATTATTGATAGTTGACGTATATTTTCATCTTATTATTATTTAATGAAGTTCCAAGTATTTTTGTTTGCTTTGTTTTGTTATTTTTTTCATACTTTAGTAAAGCCATAATTTGGTTTTATCATACATACTGTCAGTAACATGTAGAACTCAGTAACATAACATATCAGTATAATGATAATCGTATGTTAGTTAAATACTGTCAGTATCATCAGTATATCAGTAACATATTGTCAGTAACAGGTAGAACAATATTTACAGTTTACACACATTATGTATTAGTACTATCTGTCATGCAATACAATTTACTACATCAAAGTTAACACGATAGTAAAGCTTTACGAATATATTTCTATTTCTCTTCTAAGTGAATTAATATTGTGTGGAAAACGGCAACTATTTCTAATCTAGTTCTGGGTCCCACTTAGTATCATGTTTTCAATTTATTTATTATCAAATTTTAAATTTCAATTATTTTGGGAATAATTAAAAGTTTTTAAACTACCCTAACCTAAGCGATTACATTAATGAAACTTCCTTATCTAGACCGGGATTAAAACGGTGAGTCCCCTGATTTGTAGTCAGATAACAAAACCTTTGAAATATATTAAATACCAATATTATTATGATAATCTAAATTTATTTATTCTCCTGAAATCATTGATCATACTAATTTTAATATAAAATTACCGTTATATATACCAAATTCAAAAATTTACTTTCATATATGCCTACTCATATTACTCGTTCCCTATAAATAAAACATTTGAAAATCCTGGCACAACACAAAATCAACAACAGCAAAAAAAAAAAATACCATTATATAAAGGACAAAGGAAATGAATAAGAGGACAGCAAATACTTTATTCCTGGTATTTTTATGTAATTCATTAGCACTGTTGCTGGCATATAAAATTATATCTGTAAATAATTGTGCAAGTTGTTACATAATATATAAGTATTTTATTTTATTTAATATTTTTTTTTTTTTTTTTTTTTGATTTTTTTTATTTACTTAGATACTGCAAATGAAATAACGAAAGAAAAACAAAATTATTTACATTATTTACATTATGTTATTGTATTAGTGTAATGTATATATATATAGATATGTTATGTACATTATTTCCATATGAGTAATTTTGTAACTAGTTATACAAATTTTATTATTTTTATTGTAAAATAGGTTTTTATGTCATTATATTGTGTCAACATTCATTGTTTTATATAAGTACCGACAACACCAAGTGCTTTGTAGTCGTATATATCGTATATATAATATACCTATTCATATATATCGCACCGCACATTCTAGTATATTGTAAGTCTAAAATGTAATTTTTCAGGAGAGCATTTCAAAGTTTTCTACATTACTTTTACTTTTTTCTTGACTGTATCTTATATAGAAACTTCCCTCTTGTTTTAATAAGAGTAAAGGGTTTAATAAGCATTATGTATAATTAGCTTTTTAAAATATTAACTCTTTAATTTAGGTGATATTAAACAAAATTATATAATAGAACGGAGAATCTTCACAATCATTGAAAATTTATTATTGTATATCGACTTATCATAGAAATTTTTAAAATATGTTCGAAGAACAATATTGTAAGTAATCTTACAATATCACAGCACGTATTTCTCTTTTTCGTATGATGTCGTAAGTAGTACTTACAATAGAAACGCTTGGATTCAATATAAGATTTTGGGATTATAAATGTACTTACAGGGCTAAAAAGAAAGAAAATTAGAAGTAGAGAGAATTGTAAGTTTGTTTTAGAAACAAAAAGCATTATTTTTTATTTTATATTTCCAACAAAAATTTTAAATCCAATAAAAATTATTTTTTTGTTACATTCAATTTTTAAAAAAAAAAATACAAATTAAAAGTTTTACAGATATTAAAAAAAGTAAATTTTTATCATCTAAATTATATTATATGTTTTCTTCAACAATTTCTAAATCTTCACAATTTTGATTAGTAGATTGGAGATTTTTATAAAAACTTCTATAATACTCTGGCATGTACTCCGTTAATTCAATTAAATCACTGTACTTTGCTGCTGGGATTTTCAAAGTTTCTGTGAATAAAACACAGGGTTTTTCATTTGGAAATCCTGATGGTGTCTTACGTTTTCTTTTACCACCAACAAGCTCACTAAATAAAGTTATTGACGAATATGTCTCGCATTCAAAAGTATATTTGAAAAATAGTTTGTTTGGACAAGTTTTCTCAGTTTTAATAATTTTTATATTATTCCATTTTATTTTAAGATTATTGTCATCTTTATCTGTGTTGACCATACTTATAAATTTAGAAAAGTTTAAAAATTGTGTATTGGTCATTTCAATAACATCATATTTTGGTTCCGTTACTTTGCAATTTCTAATTAATGAATAAATTTGGGATGGGATGTATAGCGTTTTTTTTTTTTTTGTTTTTTCTATAAGAGCGTGAACCGAATCGCCTTCGTTTTGTGTGTGACCCTTTTCGAAGAACACATGCTTTATTTCAATATTCATGGTTTTACATATCCATGCATAGAAAATGAATAAACATCTGTTCTTATTTTGCCCCGGGCAATTATCCGAATAAAAATTAATTAGTTTTACTCCTTCTTTATTTTGTTCTTCAACGTATTGCAGAAGACAACTCGCAACTTCATTGGGTCCTCTTTTCGCTGTAGTCTCGTCCCACACAAAACAATAACCTTTATGGCTACTCATATCATAAATGGTAAAATTGAATACACACAATTTTCGTTTATAGTAATAAATACTGGAATCATCGCAAGGTACATTTAATATTTTTTGAAAATCAAATACGGCTGTTGCAACATTGTTATCTTCCACGGATTTTATTTTGTCTGCATTTTTAAGTTCTCGTGCTTTCGTCTTAGAATATAGATGTAATTTATGATCTTCATTTACATTTTCTTTTTCTTCATTTGTCATGTTTTCATACTTTGAGCATTCGTTACATTTATCTTTTTTTGGTACATAAAATCCCATGTTAAAACAATAGTTAAAAATATCTCTGTACTGTCTTAATGATGCCTTACTTTCACTTGTATAATTTATACTCATCCATTCAATATACATTCTATACATTTTAGCTACAGTTAAATTTCCATCGATATATTTTCGATTGGTTTGTTCCCTTAAATAATGTGAATCAATTAACGCAAAACAGTTGATATGTTCTTTAACTAACTCATTTTTTCTTTCACTTATTTGAGATAGTATTCTTTTATACTTTCCTCTTTTATCGTCTCCAAGTTCTCCATTTACCGGCATTAATTTTGAAAAAGCTTTTTCAATCATTTGAAAGCTTATATTAAATGTACTTAAAAATAATTTGGCACATACTTTAATTTTATTGCTATTAGGGAAGGATGATAAAAAATAGGTGTATGTACAAGTTCTACGACTTGCTCCGGAAACAACTTTTGTTATTTTCTTTTCATTCTTTTCTACGTGATTTATTATAAATTTCCATTTCAAGATATTGTTACTTAAACTATAAAATTTTGAAAAATTTAGCTGCCTTTCGGATTCACTAACTCTGTCAAAACATTTTTGCCTACATTGAGGAAAACATGAGGGGCCCATCTTTTTTGCTGAGACAGTTTTGGTTGTTATATTGGATATATAACTAAGTCCTCGCGCTCTTGCTAATTTAACTTGATTTTTTTTCCAATTGTTTGGATTTCGTTTCCTTTTCCTTGTTTTCAAACTAGGTAAAACAATATTGTTACTAGTATTTACCTCATAATTGTCATTTTTTATCGTTTTTTTCAATTGCGGCGTAAAAGGACTTCCTGTAGGTGTCTCAATGGTACTATTAGACGATATTGATGGCAAATATTCACTTTCAGAATCAGCGAAATCTTCTAATTCTGTTAATAAAGTGTTATGTTAGCAATCAATCTTTACATACGAGTGCTAATAATTTTTAAAAAAATAAAATATCTACTTACCAGAACTTGATATATTAAAGCATGACGTAGGATTCACTTCTTTTATCACATAGGTATTTGTTGTGGAATTAATTGTATCTACATAAAAAGTATATAAATAGTCACTATAGGTTATAAAAATTATAGTAAATTTGTTGTACCTGTGCTAAATTTACGAGCACCTGAAACTAATGATTTCGAAATATCAATTAAGTTCGCATTATAATTTTCGTGTAATAGGTTTTCAATATTATTATTTTCTTCTAGATTTTCATTCTGGTTTTTATTTAATATTAGAATCGGTTCAATTTTATCTAAGTCAAGTTTTCTTTTCGCAGCTGTATCTATTTTTTAATTAAATATTATGTGTAAAATTTAAAAATTTTAAGACTTACAATATTTGTAATACATACCAGATTTTCTTTTTAAAACCTCTTGGACCATTAAACGACCTCTATTCATTTTATTTTTGATTTTATTTTAAGTTTAGAATTGAATAATACTTTTACTTCTAGACAACAACGCAGTTGTTGAAACAATAAAACACTTTAATTTATCAAAAAAAATTAAAATTTATATTAAAAACAGTTATAATTTTTTCTATAATTTGCAAACGTGTATGTTATAAGTATTACATACAACATCGTTTGTGTATCAGAAACACTTACATAAATATTGTAACATACACTTGCAATCACGAACTACATAAAAAAAAACAACTATAACTAATTGTATGTATACTTAGAAAAATGAATGTTTGAATATTTCCGTGCAAGTATATTGTAAGTCGACTTACAACACAAAATCACTAAAATTTTATATGCTAGTATATTGGAAGTCTACTTACGATGTATATGATCGGAACTTTATTAAAATTAAGATAATATTGTAAGTCTTTTTGGCGCAATAACTTTTGAGGGAGGCGTCGTATCACTTTGAAATTTTGACAGCAAACGGATAGAAACATTGTTTGTCTAAAAAACGTATCTTTCTAGTAGATTGTAAGTTGACTTACAATATACTAGAATGTGCGGTGCGATATGTATATAATAATATAAATGAGAATAAATTTCAGACCTCAATAAATCTTTAGAAAATCAAAAAAAAATAAAACTTTTCAGAATTTTGTTTTTTATCACTATGCAACGATAACAGGTCAAATTGAAACTGACCAATAAATAGGATTAAAAATGTCCTCGCAAGTTTTAATATAAATTTGATAATTTTAATGCAATGTTTTAAATTAACGTTTAAAGTGCATTTGTATGAAAATGCAAATATGGATGAAAATTTTAATTTTGTCTGAGTAGGGATATTTTGAATAGACAGAATTGTAGTTGACCTGGCATTTGACCTGTTACAATTTGTGAAATGATATCATTCAGTAATAGAAAGTATCTATTTTAAATAATTCGTCAATCATAAATGTATTGTTGTCTGATCCGTGGGGCATATTAACATAATTACAAATTTTTTTATCACGCAATGATAATATTTAACAAATTTAAACTATATCAACTTTTGGGACTGACAATATCCATACATTCGACTTAGATTCAAATTTTGATAAAAATTTACATAAACGTAGAACTTTGAGGTTAATTTCAAATCTAATTTGATTTGTTTTAAGTCAACATTTGGCAGTAATAGATACTTCGTAAAATGCTACATTACTGTTTTAACTTGAATTATCCTATCCGAAATTAGAACGTTTGACTCTTATCAACTCAGATCAAATCAATTTTTGAAAAGATGGAACACATATTCGATTCATAAATTATCTAATCGAAACATCTATTGTGAATTATGAAAACATGATGGAAATGAGATATATAATAATTCAATAATTAACCCCTTCACACCCAAGCAAAAAATTTCATTCCCATTTTTTTTGTACAAATTAAGAAACATCTATTGTGAATTATGAAAATAGGATGTTAGTAAAAAATATATAAGAATTCAATAATTAACCTCTTCACACCCAAGCAAAAAATTTCATTCCCATTTTTTTTGTACAAATTAAGAAACATCTATTGTGAATTATGAAAATAGGATGGTAGTAAAAAATATATAAGAATTCAATAATTAACCCCTTCACACCCAAACAACAAATGTTACTTCCATTTATTTTTGTACAAATTAACCGTAACAACATAACTAGCGCATTTAATAAATTCTGCTTTTACATAACTAAACAAGAGGAAAGGCTGAATCGATCTTGTGCATTAATATACAACTAGGGGCCCCTGTTGAGTAATTATATTTCAAATTGAAGTCAAATTTAAAGTTTTTAAAAACAGTAATTTACGTACTGACATAGACTTCGAACGATATAGCAGAAACCACTCGTGTTTAATAAAAAGTTTTGTGGTTAGTAAGTTTTATTTAGGACATATAAATACACGTCCCTCATATACAGCTTCGTTTCCGACATATTGCCTATAGTAAGTGGCATTTAGTGGATAAAATTACTAAAAATAAAAAAATTTGTTATTAAAGAGATATATACCTACATAATACATAATTTTATTAAAAACTATATTATTATTACAAATAATCAAAATTTAGAAACAGTTACTTAAAAAAATAAAAATGAAGAATTCAAGTGATTTGTTTTTTGTTGTTTTTATATTTTTTATTTTAGATGAATTTGTATCTTTGTTTTTATTTGGTATATGTACATAGATTCATTTGCAAGTGCATATGTAAATTATAATAACTGATTTGTTTGCTTTTGTTTATTATTTTATCTTGTCTTGTTTATTGTTTATTATTTTATCTTGTCAATTATAATTATAGATATTTCACAACATCGCACAATCGCTAAAGGTGTGTCTGAAAATCATATTTATTGATAATGAGACAAAATTAACAGTGCCAACGGTTGTTATTACTAAATTTTCATAATTAAAACTATTTTATAAATTATAAACTCTGTACGAGCTACCTAGCTCTTTTTCAGATATGTTTCAGTAAATAAAAAATAAATAAATAAAAATAATAATACAAGTGTTACCAATAGTAAACAGTATACTCAAAAGCAAATAATAATAATTATATTGATAATATTATAACAATAATACACCAATATTGTTCTTATACTAATTTAAATATTTCTTATCTAGTCTATTTCATAATTAACTTATTAACGATAATAACTAGGTATATATGAGTGGTTATCAGAAATCGAAGCAATTAAACTAAAGTTATTAAATAATTGTGGTATGCACATTATTTAATTAAACAATGCGAACTCTACGAAGCAGTTATGGGGTCCCATTATGTTGACGTTGGCAGAAAAAATATACTTTATGAATTATGATAATTATATTAATCTGATACTCCGATATGAATTCAATCACAATGACATTAAAAATTGTTAATTTGTAAAAGTTAATTAATATAATAATAATAATTTATCAAAAATCATATTTTAAGTTGACTTTATTATGCTATTGGACAATGGAATAAGATTTTATCTTTAAGCAAATTGGAACAAAGATAATTGTAATAAATTGTTTTAGTAAAAATTAATATTTATAGATATACTATAAATTTTAGACATAACCTATAACAATATAATTGTGTATTATTTTGTTGACTAACAATAATATTCTTGTCAAATTAAAATTCTTAGAAATTACAACATAATATTAATTAATTTTAACCATTTTAACAATAATGCTTTATCAAAAGTGTTTTGTTATAATTTCTTCCATTTCTTTTAAGTTTTTAAGCCTTAAAGCGGTACAAAACCTTGAATTGTTCCAATCTGTGTTGTGCGTAAAAAAGTGTTTTATTTTTTAATAAAAATTTACAAAAATTTAAATTTAATAGTTAAATATTTTTTTTTTGTTTTAGACTGTGTGAAATAAAATCCAAATGGCGTATTGAATAATTTTAAATTACATTTATTTCCAAATTACAGAATTTGATGATATTTATAAAATATAAAATTTGTAACAAAACTATGGACTATAAAATTTCGAATTACAAAACTATAAACAATTTTTTAAACTTTAACTGTATTTAAATTCTGGAAAATAAATAACCACTTAATTATGCTTTTTTTGTAACTACTCAAGTGAGCCATTTCTTGTTGTTGAAATTGAAAAATAGTACTAGAGCCACCCTTGTGCGATTTAGAAATTCTACTGTATTACTAATTTTGCTACCCATCTATACGTTTAATAATAATTTTTAAGCGTCGTGAATTAACGCCATACGTAATAAATCCATAATGGTCTTATATCGCTTTTGAATCAGAAATGAAGTCATTAGGCACATTCTCACGGGTTTGAAACAAACAAAACCATATCGTTTCCTAAAATTTTACGAAATAAAGCCATATATAGTAAAATTGATACAAATTTTTATTTTATAGTAAGCAAATTGCAAAAATAAGTGTATTTACAAATTTTATTTGTTATATAAATGTTACGGTTAATGTGATAAATCAGGTAATTATTAATAATAACCGCGTATTTTGGTAAATGTGACAAATAAGTAAAATTTATTACATTTACCGGTAATTATTAGTAATTACCTGTATGGGTTGGTAAATGTGATTAAAATTAAAACTTCATTTCTTTTAATTTTCTTATTTTTGTTATTAAAATGATGTCAAAAAAAAATAATAACTAAAAAACAAAAGCTATATTTTTATGGTTAAATTAATCATTAAATTTCTACGAAGTTAATTTATTTATTTTTATATTTGCAGCGATTTGTATTAAAATCGAATTTACAATTACAGTAATGAAATCCTTAACCACCTAGATTTGAATTTATTGATTTTTAAAGTCAACCAAGCCCCCGCTACTAATTTATTGAAACCCTGTTTTCGCACACGGGGCAGATAAACGCAGGCGGCAAGCTTTTAGTGAAACATAAAATCTTTTTGAAATATTTAAGTCTTTGGTCTCGACTTCCGGACTGTCGGACCTATCCACAAAAATTTTAAATATTAATTATTAATAACTTTTTTCAGAAAAAAACAACAATTTAAACACGTGATATAGAGTTTCGGCCCAATTCCTAGGACCCCGGACGTATTGCCTTCATCGCATTTAAGAGCCATATTGTACTGATGATAAAGTAAAAATAAAATTTATGGCCTTTGGTCCCGATTTCGGGACCGTTTAACCTATCCAAAAAAATTATTTATAGTATTTATTAAATTTACCTAAGATGGGTGGGAATTATTAATAATTACCGGTTGATGTGATAAATTAAATAAATGTTGTCAAAATTAATCACTCTAACCTTTCTATTTGGTAATTATTAATAATGACAGGTTATTATTAATAATTACGAATTTATTATTTTAACCGCAACATAAACATTAATTGTTATTAAAACGTCTATATTCTAGAATATTTATATGTATATATATGTATGTCAGACTGTGATTAGAAGGTGTTTTAGAGTTGGTTTCAACATCAGAATTATACGACTTTTATAGAATATTTGTATGTGTATGCGAGATTCTGAATTATGGCGGATTTTAGAGTTGGATTGAAAATTAGGATTTCCGCCTTTTTAGAATATTTGGTGATAAAACGCGGAAGCTAAAGGATGCAAACCCATAATATTTATTTATATGTGCACATTTAATAAAAATTTAAGATATTGATAATTATTTTTGTTTGAAAAATTAAATTGAATTTTTAAAAAGGATATAAAGCAATAACGGTTTTGTTTCGCAACAAAATAAAGCCAATTGAAAAAAATGTGCGAAATGACTTTACGAAAAAATGTTATTATGGTTTTATTACGCACAAGGTTATTTCACGGCGCCTAGTTCTTATATTGTTAGGGAATAAGGCCTCAGCAAAGTACGGAATCTGACTTTAACTTAGGCTCTTTTTTCTATTGAAATTGCATAAATGAGTTTATTTTTGTTTTTCGTTTTTTTTATGTTTTTGACATTAACTTAGATAGAATTACCTTTGTTATGCTTAATTAAGTACGTTTGTACCACAATTATTTACTTTAATTTTTTTTTCTAGTATTTATTTGTCAAATTTCTGCTTTATCAACTGATTAAATGTGAAGCATTCTTAAAACCAAATTCTATTTTAGTTAAGTTGTTGTCAGATTATACTCTCAATTATTATTGTTGTCATATATTTTATCCCAATGACAAAGGGTACTGGACCAGGTCGAAAAATCCATAAAGCACTTATTTTGCTTCATCAACGGTTATAGAACTTGAAACCTTTCAGTTGAAAGGCATACACTCATCGTTAACGGTATTCAAACCAGAGTTTGATTATAAAATTTTGTTCGATTTTTATAATTCACAGATACGAAATACGCGTCGCTCTATGATTAGCATATTAGTAAAATTAAAAGGAAAATATTCTACTATTTCCGGCATGTGCTCATTCCTACACCATTGAAATCTCTAGATGACAAAAGACAAGTTATGGAAATTCGTTTATAACCTCAAGATAACGAATGTACAACCAAACTCCATCTGACGTGTTCCCAAAACATGATTAATCGGTATGAAAGGTTCCCACCTAGTGTTTTGGCTATGTATAAAAAACAAAAATTAACTCTCAGTAACAAATGTATTAATAACATCTTTCAATAAGTTATTATAAAATCAACCTAATTCAAAATCTAGAAGCTGCAAATACTTACTCATGGGTAGCTTAAATAGTGTTGTGATGAACGAAACAACTCCTAAAACTTATTGTTATATTCAGAGTGTAAATTAACAGTGTTTTATATATCTAAGCCAGTTCGAAGTTACGAATGTACGGGGAACCTCTAGTAACTTAAATATTAAATATATTGAACGTTGGCACCTTCCAAGTTAATTATATCTAATATCCCCGATATATGTACAATATATGACACAATAAGGCTTGATTTACACATTTTATCTATTCACAAGATAATAAAAAAGTGAATCTCAAAAATATTTATGCAAATTAGAACTCATTAACAACTCATAAAATGCATCAACACTTCGACTGAAACATTTCAAACCACAATTAACAACCAAATTTCTTTAGACTACTACTGCTTTAGATTTACATCAATCTGCTCTTCAATGCTTTGTACTCAATATTTTTTTAAATAGTTAAAATACATACCTACAGACACAAAAAAAAAACAAAAATAATATTAGAGACTTTCTAACAAAAAAAACAAAACAATACTATTTAAGTAATTTACCTAGAACATAAAAAAATATATATATATATATATATATCTATATATTTAATGAATATTTAAAATGAAATTTCAATCAATATTAAATTTATTTTCTTTATTATAAAGCAAATCATTACACCCTCATCAAAATCAATCTCTTGTGTATCTGTCTGTCTATACAATTCATTTCTAAAATTCACAAAAGTGTTATTATATCCTATATATTATATCAAGTATATAATAATATTATCGAACTATATAATATATAGTTTTATATAATATCTTATTTATCAAAAGTAAGTAATAAATTATTTAAGGTAGATATAAAATGTTACTTTACCTGGATTTAATCGCCTCAAATGAATTCCCATGCTATTCAAAATGGTTTTTCTCCATTTTTATTTTTTTTTGTTACTGTTGTATCTGAAATTTCAAGAAAAGACAATAAATTTTATGAAAAATCATTTATCTTGATTTAGAAAATATTATGTATAAGAAAATTTGATATTAGAATGAAAAAGAAAATATGGATTTTGTTTCAATGAATGAAAATAAAAAAAAAATCAATAATTGTAGGGAATGGTAGAATATTAAGAGCAATAATATAGGTTGTAGTATTTAATCAATGCAATTTTTATAAAATGTTATCGATGATAGTATATAGTCGTAACAGTAAGAATGTAATATTTAAAGATTTTGTACACTTTAACTATTGACACAATTTAAATATTTTTTGATTCATTATTTTTCTTAAGTGAATTTTCACAATATTTATCTAACAACCCAATTATCTAACAACTAATAATCTTATATATTAATACGCTTGAACGTCTCTTAAACTTTTCACAAAGCTTTTACAACACGAAGCTTTTTTCAACTAGATAAGACAACTTTATTAGAACTATTAAGAATTACGATAGTGTGAAAAATTTTATTTAAAGACATAAACCACAAAACGGTAAAACCAAATAAAACCAAATAAAATCAAAAACAAATTAAGATTAACCTAATAACAATTCACCTATTTAGCAATAGCATTGATTATATCTGATTATATGAATTAATTTAAAAAAAAAAAAAAAGTAGCAAAGACAAGAACCGAATTATCAGAATATTATTATTATATCGATTTATAAATAATTAAAATAGCTTTGCTAAAATATTACGATATTACAGCAAAAAAACTTACCTGTAAAACAAATAGTAAATTTAGAAAATATATTTTTTACCTCACCCAGACCATGTTCACAAATTTCAAAAATTGAAATTTATTTATTTTATTAACAAATATTTCAAAAGTATAAATTCAAATGCGCAGTACCATTGAGTAAATATTACATTTTACATGAAGAATCATAAACCGAAATTTACGATCTGCTAAGAACAAGAAAAACAAAATATGTTGTGACATTATTATCAAGTTGCAATTCAATACACGGAAAATTTAGTACACATAAAAATTAAAAAAACTTTAAAAAGAAAAATCTCAAACTACCCTTACCTATATTAGAGACCCTAGCGGGATAACAATATAACAATAAAAACTGTGGAATAAGAGAAAAACTATAATTTTTGGCTTTACCCGTAACTATAATAGTCATACGGCGTCAATAAAAACTGAACAATAAGAGAAAAAGCATAGTTATTGGCTTTACCGCTAACTATAATAGTCATAAGGAGTCATATGATGTCATATGATACTTCGTTAAATAACCTATATGATTCGATATGATTTAACAAAGTCGTAACCAAACATAACCTTTACTATAATGGTCATATCTAATCATACCAAAACGTCAAAACCAAAATTTTCAAAAAGAAGTGAAATAAAAATATAAATTCTATAAATAAATTTTTTGTTTTTTTATTTTGAGTTTTGAAATAGTTAGGGCTATTATGATAATAAAAAAAAAACACAAAAAACGTATCTATGGCTATTTTAATGTGTTTTTAATGTGGGTGTGGTATGCATTTAGTTTAAATGCATTTAATTTCATATCTATACTGCCAGCGACATCTCTGTTCGTCACATTTTGTTAAAATGTACGTCTCTCTTAATAGTATTTGTTAGGGAGCGTTTAGACATCAGATTTTTTTTCATGAAAGTTTTGTTTTACTTATTTTTATTACATTTACAAATTTTATTGCAATTACATCAAATCTTATTTCAAAAGTTTTAATTACATATCTCAAAGATAAACAAAAATAGTTGCAAATTATACTATATTTCTTCATGCAAAATCCACTTTCTAAACTTGCAAAATACGAAGATACGATTATGCGTGACGAGTACTAATAATAAATACTTATAAACAAATATAAATATACAGTGTAATTTCAGAACATTTATGAAATATAAATATTTAAATAGTAAATCAATTATTCTAAGTATTATTTGTATTGATGAATACTAATAATATTTAATACACATTTTTTTAACATATTTCAAACACAATTCACTATTTCACAGTTTGTATATTAAAATTGAAAACACAATTCTCTATTTAACAGTTGTATGTTGCTTTGTCTAGAGTACGATCTTTTGATAGTGTTAGTGTAGTATAAAATATTATGAAATGTTTGAATAAGTATTAAAATGTTAAACTATTTCTAAGATATTAAATAAAGTGAATTATAGTTTTAAGCTTTTCAATTTAACTTATTTATTATGCAATAAAAAAATATTTAAAAGATTGATTTTTTTTAAGAAAATAAAGAAAATAAACAAATAAAATAAATTGTTTCATTTATAATGCTAATGGTAGACCGGCGAATGTTACGCCGGGAATAGCTAGTATCTATATTAATACGCTAATAATACCCTAAATAATAATAATATGCTAATAAAAATAAACGCTTTCGAATTTTAGAACTGAAATGAATAAATATTTAAACTATAGACAGAATATTGGAGACATTAAAATTATTAACCTTATGAAATTCATACGAATTTCTACGCAAATAGGTATCAAATGAATATACAAAATAAATAGCTATGTTAATTTTTTTTTATATAAATTAAACTAACTAGAAATGTTTTATTTAAAATAGTTCACTTCGAATGGAATAAATTAAACTATTTGAATTTATTTAAACTCAATGATATTTTTAATAGAAATTTTGTTTGTATCAAATCAATAGGATTGAATAATCATCATTCTATCCTTTTCAATCCACTTTGTTTTATAGACATAAAAAATACACATTTTAGCATAACAGAACTAAATATAGTAGGTAGACAATTCAGCAATGTTCATTATAATATACCTAAATGGGATTAAATGCATTTTTATGGTCACCGGTGAACACGAAATTTTAATAAGTACGGTTGAGTTGTGTTCACCGGTGATACAGAAATACTCCTGCTAATCAAAACATTCACAGATCCGACAGTTGTCTAAATATAGATGTAGATATTATAAATTGAATGATAAATCAAATTAAATAATAATTTATTAGGAAAAAAAAAATATTTTTAATTATTAAATATATTAATTATATCTACTGTTTAAGACAGTTAATTAAAATTCTAATATATTTCCACAAAACATTAAAATACAAAATTTATTGCCACAAAATACAATTTATTTTCATCTTAATTGAAATGAAAACCTGAAATTTATTATTTTTCATGAAAAACGATCAATACCTGAAAATTAATTATTAAAAAATGTTATCAAATTTTTTTTTTTTTTTTTTTTTAAACAATTAATATTAAAAATATTTGAAAAAGTCCTTGAATAAATGTGCTCCACTCGGTATTTACCAATATTGGATAGAACAGATAAAAAAAAAAAAAAAAATTAAAATTAGTTTTTAATTTATAAAAAATTGTTTCTAATTAAATTTCAATTTAAAAAATAAAGTTTATTCAATTATTAATTTAAAGAAAAGAAAATATAAAAAGATTTTTTTGCAGTCTAAAAAAAAAAAAAAAGTTTAAAAAATTTCATTCAAACTTTTAAGAGGGTACCTATATTGAAATCTTTTTTAATAAGACCTTGGAATAAAATAAAAAAAAAAAAATCGGAAAAAAATTAAATAAATTAAGGTTGTTTAATTTCTAAGAAATTTAAACAATAAATTAATATCCTTTTTGACATTTTTGAAGGTATACCTAATTTTTTTTTTAAGCCGAAAAATATTTTTTTAAGAAGGCTTTTTAACAACAACAAAATTTAAATTCGAAGAAAATTTTTTTAGATTTAAAATATTTTGTCAAAAAAAAAAAAAATAAATAAATTTGAAATATCGGTAATTATAGATAACAAAATTAGTTACCTGAAACGAAAATTTTAATTACTATAATAAAATTAATCACCATGATAATTATAAGAGATATTATTTTGAATAAAATACTGATATCCTGGAATTTGTTTATTACGTATGGCCTGGCATTATTTAATATTAAAGCAATTTAAACACAAACAAAAAAACTATATGAAGAAATATTAGCGGATTTGAAGCAGCACACGATGCTTGTTTTTTTTTTTCTTTATTTTTGAAAGATAATATTTCGAAGAGAGCACCAACCGTACGTATCTCTTCTTGACAGTTCAATCGAATTGTTTCAATCGAAAAATCCCAAAAAAAAAACTTTCGTAGTGGTACCACAATCATTCTAAAAGCTGCTGACAAAATTTAATTTCAAATCAATTTGAAAATCTTAAGATATATTGTACTTCCACGTTTGGTATTTTAGAACTGAAGGTTTATATGCCTTTGTCAATTTGATGTCAATTTCAAAAGTCCGCGATTTGTATTCCTGGAAATATTAATTATATCTTTTGCTAGCTATGACGTCTTAAAAAAATATACCGTCTGTATTCGATCTTCCACTCTTCAACAGATGTTTGTTAAATGAACCATGACCTGGGATAAACAGTTTCAGTATTCTAACATTGGATCTAGTCTATTTGATTATCTGATTTAATCTGTAAATAATGAGTTTGAAAAATGTTTTAAGCTGCGTAAGTCCTAGGACAGTATCCGATATATTTGGGTTTCTGTAATTTCCCACTTGGAAACAATTCGTTGTAAGTAGGCTCTGGTTCTAAGAACTGACTCTTCATTCCTATTTTTGCAAGTACGTCTACTTCTTCATTACCTTGTACTCCTGCATGCCCAGGTTTCCACATAAAAGCATTTCTGTTTACTTCTGCTTGCTTTATTAGGCTTTTGTAACATTCATAGTTAAGCTTTGATTTAAAAATTGAGGAAGGCAGAACTTTTAAAGAACTTTGGCTATCTGAAATATTATGAATATGTTGGCATTTTTATGCCTTCTTTTACTGCATTGTAATACCAATACCTTAATGGCATAGGTTTCAGCTTGAAAAACAGTAAGATACGGATCAAGTAGTACCGCGCTAAACATGAAGCTTAATCCAAATATGCCGGCACCCATTTATCTACCTGATTTTTGAGCCAGCATCCATACCATACAGAACTTCCTGAAAGTAAAGTTCTTATTAAGCCGTCGACTTCTTCTCTTTTAGGTATTAGTACAGTAAAGTTCTTGTGACAATCAATTGCTTTTGTCATATAATCCAACATTATAATTGTTTTAGCTTAGTTTTATGTATAATCATGCTCTTTTGTGTTTGAGGATATTTGTTTAGTCGGCTTCATGTCTTCCTACATTTCTTCAACAGGTATAAATGATGCGGTGGGAATTCCAGGCTGTGTTTTCCAGGGCTAGTATAGGTCACGTTTTAAATGCTGCAGTAGCCCCAATGCATGTTATTCTTTGTATTTTATATGCTTTGATTTGTTCTATATTTGGTCCCATTCGAATGTCACGTAAGATGTTATATAGCTCTTATATCTTAGAGATAAATGATAAATTCTATGTTTTGCCAAATATTATGTTAGCATGCAAAAAATGCCCTTTTAGCTTTTTTTATTATGTATTCTATCCCACGACAGTGTACTTGTAAAGTATTATTCTTAGGTGTTGTGTTTCCTTTACCATTTCGATAAAGCAACTCCATCCAAAAATATACCCACTTTCAATCTTTGAAAGCTCAAAAGTTCAACAGAAATATTAATAAATTTATTTTTAATGTTCCCAATCTGATTATTACATTTTTCTATAATATTTCCAATTCTACACTACCTTACTACAGTCTAAAATGCCCATTTATGTATAATGCGCAATGGTTCGAAACCTATTGTTCGGTTAAAAGTATAAAATAAAAAAGCATTGGTGAAGAAAAAACTTGATTTTTATTGAATTTGTCACTCAGCACATTTTAAGCATATTTTTTTTCTACATTTGGAAATGTTACAAAAGTAGAAGTACAAAACTATCATGTTGTAAGATAGTTAACTTTAACCAATGTTCAATTATGTCATTTATTATGAAAATTACAACCCAAAAAGTTGAATTAACATTACCTCATTCTCACCTTTGTTTTTCTACTTTACTTCTTTTGGGAGCATAGGGCATCTACAAAGCTATTCTATCTGACTCTCTTCTGCACTAGGTATTTAATTTCACTCCATGCTACATTTTTATTTTCGATTGCTTTATGAACTTATCTGCGCCATGTTTTCCGCGGTCTTTGATTTTATCTTTTCCAATCCAATGCCTTTCTATAGTGTTCGTAGGTCTTCTAAAAGTGTGGCCTATCAATCTCAATTTTCTCTGCGCGTATAAGGACTTGCTTTTAGGACTAATATTCATGTTTGGCTATTTCTCATAGTTCATTGTTTCTAACTGTTCTGGGCTAATTGTTTCTAAGCTAACCTTAGTTATATTAAATTTAAAGTATAAACTAATACGATCCGAATGAGCGGTAGGTAATTCAAATGAATTTTCAATTTAAATATTTGATAAGAAAGAAAATAGTAGGTATTAGTTTTATGTTTCAACCGCTTCTGCAAAATTAATTAGGCTTTTGTTATTCGGTAGGTCGATTTGCTATTTTTTGGTTTTTTTAGAAGATAAATCTTTCAAAGGCAATACTATAGATAACCATTATCGGTTGAAGAAACCAATTATATCACAAAATTTGTTGATCGCAAGGTATTGTTTGTGTGGCTAATTTGTGATGGGCTTGCCTAGAGCATAGAGTTCGAAATTTTGGCTCCAATTAAGATTGAGTAGCCGGAATGGAAGTATTTAAGTGATTCTTTCATTAATCAGCAACACATATATCAGTAGAATTGTGGTCAAAATTTATTTAATTTTATTAAAGTTACAAGGATTCTATTTTCCCAAAGAATACACAGGTAGTTAATCAATGCCACCTTGCCTATACTCTATCCAAATAACACGAATGAATTAATTTAAAAAAAAAAACAAAATCTAAAAATAATTCTACAATAAAAGCAAATTTTAAGGACAAATTTGTTTAAAAGTATTAAATATTAATGTATTTGACAACAAAATATAATTAAAAAATTGCTTTCCTTATAAAAAAAAATTTTTTGTTTTTTCTTTTTTGTTATTTTTTTATTTTTCTCCAACATCTAAAATATACCAAATTTATTGAAAACTGTAAAAATAAACTACCTAACTTCAAAAGAATTCATTACTTTTAAGTAATTAAAAATGTATATATATATATATTTAACAAAACATAAATGTTGTACATATATATATGTACATATATAATAATATCCTTTATATCCTTTTTATAAAGAAAATTATTCAAAAAAGAGAAAAACTATTGAAATATTTTCATTTTTTCTAAATTTTTAAATTGTTATTAAAAATTTTATTTTTTTTTTTTCTGTATGGAATTTTGAAATTAAAAAAAAAAAAAGAAGAAAAATTCTAAAGACAGAAATGAATATTTAAATTTGATTTTTAGTTGAATAATCAAAGAATATTTAAACATATTTTTGATGTAAAATGAATTGATTTTAATTAAATTTAAATATTTTTTTGATGTTTACCTGTGTTAAAATTTATTTTTTTTTAAATTAAAGAATATAAAACTTTTTATATGAATTATTGTGCCCTACAATAGTGTTACAACAGTCTGAATTATAGTCCTCTACATTATTTAAAGCTATTTAATGTATAGTAATAATATTATTTTATTACAAAGAGGGCCTTATTTTGTTAATGTTATTATAAATACACAACAAAACTTAGAAAATTAAAACCTAATACTAACATAATAAAAAAAAATATATTATTTAGTTGGAACATTGTTGCCCACATAACTTTTTATTGCTGTCAAAACAAAATTAGTGCTATAAGACTCCTATATGACTCCCGATAAGCATTGGAGGTGTAAAAAAAAACTGTTTGACCTGACAAATGCGGACGATTCAACGATAGCCCATAAAATTTCAAATTATACCGATAACCTAGAATTTCACGCGAAATAAATTTTAATTTAAATTTCTTTTGATTGATAACTAAGGGTTTTAACTGTTAAAAAATGATGTACGTATGGTTGAGAGTAACTGACAAATTTTGTTTTTTTTTCTGCTTTAATATTTTACTAGTTCGGCCTAACCTTTTAAAGTAATTTTAATTAATGTGTAATTATTGACATATACTGACAGCATGCATCTGGTTTAGTTTATTTTAACATTTTTCTAAGCAAAGGTAGCGGTGTATTACTAATCCTATACTGGATGGTGAAATATTGCACAATCAAATGTAGTAAACTTTCTTTTAGTAATAGACGTTTGATGTGCTTGCTCTAAACATTAATTTGATAGTGATATTTAAACTTACTTACTAATAATTATAAATTAAATTTAATAATAAAAGTATCCTTAGAACTCAAATTAGTTTTAAGAAAAATTGTAGTATAGTTTTGATAAAAAGAATTAAATGTAAAAGAAGTTGACAAAACGCAGCTATTAATAAATAGACTGCAAAAAAGGATTGTTATAACAAGACTAATTGATTTTGATAATTTTAAATTTAATATTTGAAACAATAGCATGTTTTAACCAGTAGGTTAAATTATTTACATGTATTATTAATCACAATTATTAATTTAAATTTTATAAAAATTGGTCAATCACAAATTCAAAACAGCCATTTGGATCTAAGACATAGACATTCTTATTCCAAGATGTACATAGCCATTTCCTATTCAAATTTTTTTTCTTCTTGTAGCATCCTACGATTTTCTTAAAAAAATTAATACTACAGTTACCTGACTTCACACCAAAAAAAATCCATAATGGACGGCACGATAAACCATAATTCAGCTTCGACTAGAATAAAGCAATTAGAGTTAAGTTTAACACTTTCAAAACTGATAACTGTCTAGTAATGCAAAAACTAACCCCATTCAAACCTCTTTTCAGATTTCAAGATGATGGCTTACAGCAACTAGAAAACCTATATATTCCCGGAATGCTAATAAATCAAAATATTCTCTGAAATGACCATATTTTCGATATTGTGAAAATGGCCGTATAATGCCTGGGATTTTTAAGTCAGTATATATAAGGCATTTTTTCCACCTAAAGATCTTTTTGATATCTATAAAGCCTATGACCCAAGAAAGAGTATAATCATATCTACGGACGGGTGACTGCTTTAAGCTTTACTGACAGACTCCAACAACGCGCCATTCAATTCATAAAGGATGTAAATGCTTCACAACCACTTACTGCACTTGCTTATTGCCGTATAGTTGGAGCATTAACTCTATTTTATAGATTGTTGGGGTAGACACATACTCGGAAGAGCTAAAATCACTATTTCCCTTTCTTAAGCAATTCCGTGGTAGAACACGAAAGGCTGCAAATGCCCATTCCCAAAATCGCGAAAATACCTAGATGGCTTAAGGCTGGTTATGGAAATTCGTTTATAATATAGCCAGAACTTCTAGAATGTTGAATTCTACTACAAGCATTCCCAAGAAGGGATAGTTTTTGATTTACAAAAATTCAAAGTGAACATCAATAGCAGAGTTCGCAACTGCCCGCCGAACTTTTATTTTTTTTCTCTCTCTAACTATGTTTTCTTTTATTTCCCAAAAAGCCAACTGTGCGAATGTATAAAGGTTTCTCTGACTTAAAGTTTAGCTAATAATATAAAATAAAATTGATGCTCTTTGAATTACAAATTAATAAAAATGAATTGAGCAAGACGATACAGATAAAAATATTAGAAATGGGTAACCGAAGTTCTAACCACCTGTTTTTTGATTATGATCAGTAGTAGAATAATTTTTTAAATATAGAAAAATAGTCATATTGGTCGAATTAAAAAACTTGTTAACTACATTGTCACATTTTACATCTAAGGAAGTACCGTTTAAGAGACATTTATTCCATTATAGTCGACTATCATTTAGTGGTTCAGTCATCTGATTAATAAAATGAAGATCGTAAGCTCAAATCCAAATCAAAATTGGGATATTTTTAATATGTATATAGACCCTAACATATACTTGTATTGAAAAGATAAAACACTGGCGTGAGTAAAGATTTAAATATCTATACAGTTTAACAAATAATAACAAAAATCAATAGAAACTAGAAATTCATTATAATTCATTTGTACATAAAACTTCATACTAAACCGAAGTCATCTCTGATTAAAAATAAATAAATTTTTTTTCATTATAGGATTTTTAAACCTGGAATCAAACAAGGCAAAAATAATAATCATGGCTATAATCATTTTATTTTTTTAGACAAAAACGGTTATATTCAAAACCGCAATTATGTCCCTATCATTATAATAGACAGGCTACAAGTACAACTATTGTGTATAACCCGGGAAATATAAATGGAGAGCATTTAAAATTCGAAATTTCCATACCAAATAAGGACAAATTAATTTTTTTTTATAACTTTATCTAACTGGCCTTTGAACCCTATCTAACCGACCTCCTTTGAACACATTATAGGGTTTTTCAAGCCAGGTCTTTACATTATTTTTTCTAACATAGATATTATATTTTTTACTTTACATGTGACAAATTAATAAAATCAAACTATTAGTGTTGGTAAAACTCTAATAATTAGAATTAGCACTAAAATATTATTTTGTTCGTTAATTATTAGGTTCAGCATTTTTAAGCTAGATTAATAGTTAAGGTATATTTATTTTTATATATATTTTGCTTTAGTTTTCATCAAAAATTATTAGCTTTTACTCTCTACTTATCCAGTATTGTAATTCAGAGCCAAATTAATGCAAAATCTGTATTATAATATAAAAAATTAATAAAAATAGTGCATAAAATTAACATAAAAATTAAAAATTTGTTTTATATGCTAATAAAATATAATAAAGGAGCTGTTTTTTTAAGTTTTTGTAGGTTAGAATGGTTTAAAAATGTAAAAATAGTGGGAAATAATTGAAATATTTACAATTCTATTATTTCTTGTTTACATAAATTCTATTAAAATGGCCATTAGGAATGTTAAGATTATACTTTTTGTAGATAATGATGCTTTGTTGTACAGAAAGGGTAAAAGTATTGAAATTGAACAGAGCAGCAATGAGTATTCATTTAGAAAATTTATTTGAATGGTTATGTATGAATAAACTTAAACTGAATGTGAATAAAACGAAAAGTATGGTGATGAATATGAACAAGAACACACACTGTAAGATTGAATTTGAAAAATCAGAAAATTTAATGTGTAACCGAAATTAAATACTTAGGGGTGTATATTGATAATAAATTAAATTTTAATTTGCATGTGAATATTATGTCTGTAAAAAAAATGCAATTAAAGATAGATTTCTGTCACATATTAGGGACTATGTGTCGTATGATTGTGCATTTAGCATGTACAACACATTAATATTACTACATTATGATTACTGGTCTTTTAATCTTTTTATGTGTAATGCTGGTAAGCTACAAAGATTTTAGATTCTGCAGAGAAGAGTAATGAGAGTTACCTTGAGATCATATGATTTCAACACATACTAACATTTATAAGAAATCACATAAAACACATATACAGGAAATCACATTCATACATATACACAAAATAACATTTACACATATATGCAGGAAATGTTAACACAATTAAATTGGATGAATATACAGCAAAGATTAAAGTTCAATCACACACACACATGTACAGGAAATGATAACACAATTAAATTGGATGAATGTACATCCAAAATTAAATTCCAATGCCCTAATTTTCATGTTCAAAATAAAATAGGAAATATATTTCTAATATCTAAGAAGAAATATAACATACATATCAGACAGTGATATGTCCAATATTAGAAATGCAAGGACACAAAACAACCTAAAATTAGAGGATCAGGTCTATATAATAGCCTTCCGAATCAATTAAGAATAGAATTTTGTAAAATTTAAGAAAATTTGATTTGATTTTTAATTTGAGAATTTAAATGTTTGTTAATTTTGATTTATGTTTGATATACATACATAGTTTTTACTAATAAATAAAAAAAATAAAATAATTAGTTTATGATGATCAATCAGTTCAAATTTTAATAAAAATATGATAACAAAATTAAACTGAAAAAAAATATATAAACCCTCTGAAGATAGTTAGAAATAGCTATAATGATTTAACTGAATACCTCAACTGTTCAAATTCATCTACTTGAAATATTTAAATCCTCTACTGTACAATGTACATATATTAACAAAAAAAAAAAAAAACAAATTTATCAGTCAAGTCAAGGCATCAAACAGGCCTATCGTAGATCGATAATTATCTTTTCAAACGTAGTTGTAAATGTGGCTTCCAGATAACTACATACTTAGCTTTCAATTTAAATTAATATAAAAATACTAAATTCAAATAATATTTTTAGTGAAAACAAAATCTAACAATAAACTTACAATAATTTTATATTTTTACAATCATATCAGCGTTCTCATGAAAAATTCAATTTGTAAAATAAAATTATTTAAGACATAATAAACGTAAAAAGTTCTATAGCGCCATTTAAATTTAACACTTGAATGACATAACAATCATTATGAAATGATGGGCAAATGACACATATAACAGATGACAAATAAAAGATGACAGATGACACATATAACAGATGACAGCTGACAAATGACAGATGACAAATGACAAATGACAAATGACAAATGACAAATGACAAATGACAAATGACAAATGACAAATGACAAATGACAAATGACAAATGATAAATGACAAATGACAAATGACAAATGACAAATGACAAATGACAAATGACAAATGACAAATGACAAATGACAAATGACAAATGACAAATGACAAATGACAAATGACAAATGACAAATGACAAATGACAAATGACAAATGACAAATGACAAATGACAAATGACAAATGACAAATGACAAATGACAAGTGCAAATGACAAATGACAAATGACAAATGACACATGACAAATGACAAATGACAAATGACAAATGACAAATGACAAATGACAAATGACAAATGACAAATGACAAATGACAAATGACAAATGACAAATGACAAATGACAAATGACAAATGACAAATGACAAATGACAAATGACAAATGACAAATGACAAATGACAAATGACAAATGACAAATGACAAATGACAAATGACAAATGACAAATGACAAATGACAAATGACAAATGACAAATGACAAATGACAAATGACAAATGACAAATGACAAATGACAAATGACAGATGACATATATAAGCAACAAATATAAAAAACAAATACTATGTTTATGACAATTACATGATGTTACAATTTGTATATAGTTTGTAATTTTTATATGTGTTGAAGTATTCCGTCGAACTAACAAACATCCAGTTAAATGCATAAAATTATATATATAATAATTAGTAAATAAAATAAAACTATAATATTATGAAAAAAATTAAATTAATTTAAATACTATTATTTAAAAAAAAAACACACACACACACACACACTCTGCTTATTGTGATAAGAACAGTCTATGCACAAAATGTACATTAAAACTCACCACAAATTATACGTAATAAAATGATGAAATGCATTTTTATCTTTGAATTGTCAATTGCAAAAACAAAAATGTTAAATTTAATTTAATTTATTAAAAATTTTGCCAATTTTAATTTAGAAATGTGGCCTAAAAAGAGTTTTCAAGAAATAACATTAATATTTTCATTATTAAAAATGACATCCTTAATAATTTTTCTGTACATTTAAAATACAGTGACAATTTAAATTCAACACAGTAAAAGTATCAAAAAATATCCGTTTAATTAAAATACATTTAAATTTTGTAATTTTTTAATGAAATTAATTTTAATTTTAAAAATTTTTCTTATACCAAGATATAATATGTAGATCATCATATTCCTAAAAGGACCTAATATAATTTAGAAAATATTTTAATACTGACTATTTTTCATTATACATTTTTTTTTTTTCATAGTTTTTCATTCTTTTGAAACATTTTAAAAGTATAATAATATATTTTTTTATTTCTTTTAAAAAGTTTTCAACAAATTTTCATAGCCTTAAAATTAAAATAATTTTTTTAAATAAATTAAAAAAAAAAATTCTAAAATATTATCCTTTAACAAAATGTCATTTTAAATTAAAATATTATTACAAAATTTAAGTACTCAGTTACATAAACATAGAAACCTACACAAATTTAAATAAGGTCACCAAAATAATACAACATAAACAAACATTAAATTTGTAGGTATACAAAATCATACAAAAATAATAATATAATGTATATAAGGTAGATTATTATTTCTATATTAATAAAATATTTAATTAAATTTTCTTCAAAAAATTCAAACTATATGCCCCTACAGAAAAAAAAAAAAAAAAAAAAAAAAAAAACAATTTTCATTTCTTATTCTCCAAACACTAGAAGAATTTTTCTAAGAAATTTACTTCATACTTCCAAATATCCTATGACATGTACTACTATTCCTTTAAATAAAAACAAAGAAAAAATAACAAAAACAAAACAAAAATTACTCAAAAACTTACAAAAGTATGAGTACTCTTACACTCTTTATAAGACTTTCTTTGGGACTATGAAAACATCAAAATTGTACAGAAAAAAAAAAAACAAAAAAGTTTAAGATAATAGAAAAGTTTAAATATCAATTTTAATACAAGTATGACGACAGGTAAAAATAAGTAACAACAGGTAGGTATGAAGGTATCTTAAAACAAAAGAGAGAGAGAGAGTATTTTAAGTAATAATGTTAGAAAAGATAAAATAGGAAAAAAAAAACAAAAAATTTAAAATCTTTAGTTTTCTTGTATCATAGATATACAAAATAACTGTATATATATATATATATATTATATATATATATATATAAAACTGTAAAATCTTTAGTTTTCTTGTATCATAGGTATACAAAATAACTGTATATATATATTATATATATATATATATATATATATATATATATATATTATATATATATATATCTATATATATTATATATATATGTATATATATACATATATAAATATATCTAATTGTATTTAAATTAAAGAGTAAAAATAAATTAATTTCCAAAAAAAGTAAAAAAGTAAAAAATAAAAAATATTAAGGACTTAATTCTCTTTAGAAAATTGTAAGGATTAATTTCAAATCTAATGAAAATGGAAAATTGTATAAAAATAAAAAAAAAAACAAAAACAAAATTAAATAAAAAAAAAAAAAAAAAAAGTTATAAATATTAATTATTTTTAAGATAAATTCATAATCTTTCTATCTCGCTCTCTCTCACTCTCTTCTTCTGTCCTATTTGTCTTACATTATATTATGAAATGGTATAAAATTTTAATACAAATTAAAACTAAAAAAAAACAAAAAAAAACAAAAAAAAACAATTTCATATTCCATTTAATTTTCAAATTTAATAAAATTGTCTATTCTTTTATTTTTTAAAAATCAAGATAAGAAATTTTGCTATTTTCAGGAGAAAATTTCATATTTTTAAGACTACTGAAAGAATGTTGGTTGAGTAAAAAGAATTTTTGGCAACAAAAATATTCAAATTCTTTAATTTCTACACTTATTTTTTTTTTTTATTTTTTAATACTCTAAAAACACTAAGACACAAAGTAAGTGTACATATTATTAATATTGATTTAGGAATAAGATTTTTAATCTTGTTCAACAATTTAAAAAGTATGGGAAATGAAATTCTTAGGGGTACGATTTAAGCTTGTTGTATTTAAGCATATGGTAGAGTGTGTAGATTGTAGCGCATAAGCCTACTTTTTTTTTTTTTTTTTTTTTAGCAATTTCTGGCTATCAAAAATTGCCGTAGCGAACGATATTTCACGGTCACATGGCGAGGCATTGGTTAAAGTTTTCAATTAGCAATAATCGCACCTCGGTAAACCCTCATTGGTTACGATATCGCCTCTGCGCAAAGCTTTACGATTATAATTTAACGTATATATATATTTATAATTTTTACGATTATAATTTGAATGTGTACAAGCATGTAAACATACATAAATTATTATTATGGGTTAGTCTCTAAATACACAAAAAATAATATCCATAATGGCTTTTGCTACAAACAAAAAATAAAACAAATCCACAAAAACCAATGCTTTTACGCATTTCTCTTTATTATGTACGGCACTTTGTGAGAAATTCTGAGTAAGAAGAGATTTTGGAGTTGGATTCAAAAGCAAAGTTTTACTACGCGTTTTACGGAATATTTATATTTTATCCGGGCTATTTGATATAACGAGGATATCTCCTTTTTCCATGATTAACTTGCCAGCATTTTATGGATTTTGAATTTATTGGTTTCTTTGTTGTGGATTTTTTTTGTGGATTTGCTCACTCACCCATAAATTATTATATTTGTGATTATTTTTATTTGAAATTAATTTGTTGGTCCCTAAATCCACAAAAATAAAATCCATAATGGCTTTTGCCACAAAAGACAATTATCTAAAAAAAACGATGCTTTTACGCATTTTTCTTTATTACGTGCGGCACTTTATGAGAAATTCTGAGTTAGGAGAGATTTTAGAGTTGGATTCAAAATTTTTTTTATGCATAACCACTTCTGGATACATCAAGGATTATCTTCTTTTTCCAGGATTAATTTGCCACTATTTTATGAATTTTGAATTTATTGGTTTTTTTGTTGTGGATTTTGTGGGTTTGGTCAACAAACCGAAATTAATTTTTGAATATCACCAGATAAAGTTCAAAGTAGAAAATAGTTATTTAAAATACAAACAAAAAAACTATTTAAAAAAGGTAAAACTAATTCACATTTATATAATATGCCGAAATGAAAATTAATGAAAAAAGTTTTCATTGCTACTATCATGTGACCTCTGAATCATTTGATTACATCTTAAACGGAATACAAGAAAAATTGGCAAATACAAGAAAAGTTAGTAAATAGTGACTCTAGTAATTTATTTACATAACTCTTGCTAAAAAAAAAAACTCTTTTTTTGCCTATCTCGATTACTATACATTGTTTGTAAAGCATATACACTTTCTATAACGATTTCCGATTAAAAATTTCGCTTATTAAAATTTCATTGTTTATTTTGGCCATTTTTTTTTATATTGATTTTAATGAAAAATTTATAAAATAAACAATATTTCGCTTTGATATATGAATTTTGATTGGGAAACAAATTTCAGTATGTGCGTGTATTCAAAACGATTTGATATACACACATATAACACACTGCTCTTACTTGCTCATATTTACGTGAGAAAACATTTTCTATTCTTAGCCACAATTACATTATATAAATTTAACAACAGAACACGTCTGTAAAAATGCTACACATCAAACGGAACACAGTTAAATCGTTACCGTCGTAACCATCACTACCTTACACTGTAACACAATAATAAATCTGACCTAAGATTGTAAATGCGGTTTGTAATGCTGTTCAAGTAAGCAAGTCATTTTTATTTAATTTTGAAATTCTATATTCTCTTTAGTATGTTTTATTACCATCACAATTGAAGAGATTAGCCGAAAGTAGAAGTCGATAGAAAGATTTTATTTCTGCTGTATGCCCTACATATCCCACTTATGGGATTACAGGACAATGATAATCTTATATCAAAAGAAAATCAAATTTCCAATTTAATTTTTTCAATAGTTTTAGAGGGGGGGTTTCTAAAGTCTGAACACGTATTTGAAACTCTTGCTTCAAAAAAATGTCAACGTTGTCGAAACATGTCAATTTTTAATTTTAATTTTTAAATTTAAAAAAGAAAAATGTCCACATAGACGGAAAATAAATAAAAAAAGGAAAAATATTTCCTTTTTAAAATATAAAAAAAAATTTCTACGACTTTTGCTTGGTATCATCTTTCTGAAAATGCTATTTTCTGAAACTAGTGCTGATATTTTAATTCAAAATGTAAAAATTGAATTAGAAAAACTGTGTATAATTCGTCGGCTGCATTCCTATGTATCTAATAGATAATTTTTTCTGAAATTCACTTTTTTATAACATTTTCAGCTATGCTCAATCCGAATTTGCAGTCAAAAAAACGTATCTCCATAGTTTTCATAATATTTCTTTCTAATCAATCCAAACAACTGCCTTTTAAGCTTTCAAGTTATCTCTATTTTTCCAAACTACAGTTTTTGTACTGATAAGTCATAAAAGTTTTAAAAGCATTGCGTATGATTAGGTACTCCTAGCTATATCAGATAAATTTTCATTTCTAAAATGTACAAACACATAATATGAAGCTTTATACTATACATTGAATTTCTATATAACTTTCTACTGACTTTTTTTAAATACATTATTTTTATATATCCAAATATTAAAATTATAATAATTTATTTATGTTAGGTGTGTTAAATGCAAAAATTTGTTTGTCAGTTTTAAAATATTTCCAATCCAAAATTTCCTTTAAACTTAAAAAATCGAGTTTTTCAACATTTTGCTTTTGGTAGATTAGATGTATAGTAATACAACCAACCAATTATTATTCTATTGGTTGCTAGAATTAAAATATCTGGAACATGAAAATTTATGGAAAGAACTAAACGCAAAAAAAATAAATACAAATTAATTTGCTTTTCTAAAGTAATCCAGGTTCTTTGAATATTGCAGTAATGTCAATAAAACACTACTGGACAAAAATATTAATGAACAGAGTGGATTGAATGAAGAAAAACAATGCAATAATACATAATTCCATTTCTGATATGCAATTTCATTGATATTGCAGCAAATATCTATTTGTATTGGTATTACAGCCCTGTATGAGCTTCAACGATTGATAGCTTATTTAGGAAAATAATATTATTGACGCTTATAGTTTGTTATATTTTCGGCAATGGTATATGCTTAATTGATAGGCAAGGTTTTATCTACTACATTAATCTGTTTCAGTATCTACACTATCATTTACTATATTTTTTCTCCACTCATATTTATATATATTTTGTTTTTGATTTACCAAGTCTTCTTTTTTCCTGTAAATTACTTTTCATTTTGGGGTCACAATAATTGATTAATGTAGCAGAGATTTCTGTTCAAGAACTGTCACTAAAATATCATACTCCTAAAAATAGTTATTAAATATCAAGTCACGAAACAAAAATAAATTTGAAAATAGTCGAATAATTTCCTTTTAATTTCACTAAATGTGCTTATCATACAAATAGTCTGCTAATAGCGGACGAAATACGTGTAATGTAGCTGTATGAAAAAATTAAATGAAAATATTCGACTATTTTCAACAATTATAGAAATTTTACCATAACGCTCAAAAACAAGTTTTTATAAAAAAAATAAAAATATAGTGAAGCTGCTGGAAATATTAAAGGTAGAAGCCGAAAAGGTAAGACAACAAAGTGTACAAATAATTGGAGCTGTTAAAGTGAATTCTAGATCCTGAACAACTTTCATATAAGTAAACACCGAAAAATAATGGCAACAACTACTGTGATAAATAGATTTAGAGAAATGAATATTGAGATATGTTCTGCATAAAAGAACCCATATTATATTTCTGAGCACTTTAGCACTTTAGATTTAAATTTTCTCAGCCTTTTGAATTTTTGACAAATCATTCATTGGACAAATGAATGTTTATTTTCAATAGACAATAATAATGTACTGAAGAAAATTTTATCATTCCATCTGCATTGAAAAGAAAATACGAGCAGTATACCTAATTGTACAACACACACGAATTGTGGGAATATAATGGTTTTGGGGAAGTATATTTATTACTGTATAAGTTAAAAATATCTTGTATAAACTATTAACAAAAGTCACATCAAGTATTTACTTTGTTCTTTTGCATTATAGAGTGTTACAATTTGGTGAATATTTGAAAAGTTCAAATTTTATGCTACAGCAAGATAATGTACCGATACACAAAGCTGTTATTATTCTGTCGTTTTATGTCGTATTATGACTTACATAAAGTTTTGTTAATATAATCTGTAGATAAAGAATTCCAGAATTTTGCAGAAAGTCACGAAAAAATTATCCAACATCATGTAAATGTCAAAGTAGTCCAACTCCATGATGGACAATAGAATTATAGCCATACGGCTCAACAGAGTAAAACCTTTTGAGTTAGTACAGTAATAATATTATATCAAAGGAAAATTTAGATAGACATCACTGCATGTAGTCTACATTCAATATTAAAATAAAGTAAAAAAAAAAAAAAAATTCTCATTAGTCCTATAGGACTAGATCGTAATATAGGAATGGTGTGGCTTACTCGGTAAGAATCCCACACCCAATATCAAGCCAAGGGGCTCATTGTATCTTTTGCAGATTCCCAACAGCCTACGTATACAAAAAAAAAAAAACAATTTGAAGTTTATTAGGTAATGTGTTTTAGATTAGTCCTAATCTTTGACATTATGTGAAAAATAAACAACCATGATAAATTGGACCATCATTGAAAGTATTTGGGGATCAATTAATATTTCACTACTAATCGAAATGAATTAATTTAATTTTTTATGGAAAATTTTTGTTTATAAATTAAAATAAAATAATTGTAATATAAATTTTTGTTTAAAACTAAGGTTTATAAATCTAAATGAATCTATCTACTCTTTAATAAATTACAGTTCATTTTGTTAGTTTTGTCCAACATAACTTTTTTATGCACAAATAATTTTTGAGACGACTATAATATTCTTTTAATTTAAATAAAATTTGATTGACACTCTCTTCCATTTAACCTTTATTCAGCTCGCATTACAAAACCCTTACTTCAGCTTGAACAGTACACCTGTACCTTCAAAAAATATTTATGGATTTTTGTATATGTTTTATTTTTACTTTTAAATTTAGTTTTATTACTTGTAGAAATCTATTCTCTAAAACAGTTTTTCGGAAGTAAAGCTATCTTAGGAAAAAGAAGGTCTATTAAGCATTTCTGTTTGTGGCAAAGTATTTAGTATGAAGTTCGGACTTGAAACAGCAAAAGTGCATCTAATTCAAAAAATATTATAAAAAAAAAAAAAAAAAAAATATTGTTTTAGAAATAAGGTATTTGATCATACTACAAAGTTCTGTAATCAGATGGACAACTTTGAAATCTTATTTGCTGCTCAGGTAGCAAGGAAAATCAATTATATGGTTTGTCGTAAAAAAACACAAAACATCAAAAAACCTATTTTTTTAAATTTTATATAATTTATTGTAAATATTATTTAATTTCTTCAAATTTAAGAAAAAATGTTCAAAATACATTGAGTTACAAAAAAAGTGCCGGTTTTTTCATTGATTTCTTTTTCATGGGAATTTACAAAAAAAATTTAAAAAATTTAAAAAAAAAATAGTCCGACACGCTACAAAATATACATTTTTATAGTATTTTAATATGCGGCATTAGGTACCGAATTTTATATTTGGATGATAAGACATCTTCTGGGTACTCAAGTACCGTTAGAATTTTTATTTTTTTTATGTACTATACTGATGATGGTATACGTTTTAGGTCCAGAAAAATGTTATTTTATTTTTATAACAAAATTATCATTAGATACCGAACTATTCTTGTTTTATATCTTGATGATAAGACAAATTCTGGGTATCCAAGTACCGTTAGAATTTTCATTACTTTCATGTACCAACTGATGATGATGTACATTTCAGGCCCAGAAATATTTTATTTCACATCTATGACAAAATTATCATTAGGTGCAGAACTTTTCTTATTTTATATTTTATATTTTGATGGTAAGACATCGTCTGGGTACTCAAGTACCGTTAGAATTTTTATTTTTTTCATGTACCTACTGACGATGGTATATGTTTCAGGCCCAGAAAAATTTTATTTTATTTTTATAACAAAATCATCATTAGGTATCGAACTATTTTTGCTTCATAATTTTATGATGAATTGTCGCTTGTGTACCAAAGTACCGTTATTTATTATATAAACTTTATGTAAATTAAAAATATAAAATAATGTATTTAAAAAAATTATTTCTGTCATGTAAAAAATAATATTTTCTTATTTTAACACAAAAATTCATATGATACAAGTGTATCTTTCCAGCTGACCACGTAGACAGAAAAAAAAAATGGCTGACTTACCCAACCCTCAATTATTTTTTTTACTTCAAAAAAGTTTTAAAATATAAATTTTGATGCAAATTGAATTCTCGATTTAAATCTCTTAGTCAATTTGCATCGAAAATATTCAAAAAGTAAAATGCAAAAAGTACAGGTGTACCTTTCCAGCTGAATAAAGGTTAACAACTTTAGGAAAATTTGCCAAACATTTTTTTTTCTTGTAGATGCGTCAATGCCGTAAGAATTGTCATACAAAAATTTTACTAACTAAAAAAGATATGAAGAATTGCATACATCAGTGCACTCATTAGATTAACACCTTGTATGTATATTTGAATCAAATGACTTACATATCAAATTACGAATCGCTGCAACTTAATGAACAACGAAAAATTGAAGACGACAGAAAAATTGGTATGCAAATGTTTCCATTCATCGCAACTGAACTCTGCTACATTAAAATATTTTAGAAATAAATACAATCAGGAATAGATTATTTTAATATTATTTTTAGTTAATATAGAAAAGCAATATTGCATGAAATTTCAATTTCAATTTCAATTTCAATTATCCTTTATTACCTACTCATCATTATAACATTAACCCTTTCGTACGATTTGCACATTGTAATGTGCACAAATTAAAACCTTTATATTTTTACTATGTATTGACGAATTTTGAATGAAATTCCTTTTAAATTTTTTTTTATTTAAATATTTATTATCTAGTACTCATTTCTTTAATATTTAACGAACAATACAAAAATTATTGCATTAATTGTCAGTCAAGTTGAACATTTATATCAGTGTCCAATTTCTTGATTTTTGTTTTATAAAAAAAGCATATAATTCCGACCTCAAATTGTATAAAAGTGTATGAAATTAATAAGAAAAATACTAATTTTTCAAATAAAATAAAATAATAACTAGTATCATTAATATTTTTCGTAAAACTAATAAGATAAGTTAATGTACATTAAAATATACAAATAGCTATCAGTGTAGTAAATAAACCATGCACATTATAATGTACACAAATTAATGTACATTGTAATGTACATATTTCATTAAGAATGTAAAATGCAACTGTTTTTCTTTGAAATTATGTACATTATAATGTTCATTTCGTTCCAATTTAGAAAAATGAATACGAATAAAATAAAACTGAGTGAAAATGAACTTGTAACCCTGTAGGTTATTTAAATAATTCTGATGATGATTTAGAAGATATTATCGAATTGGAAGGTGAAGAGCAAAATAATATAATTATCTTTCCTGAAAGGGTTATATTTATTTATTTATTTATTTATTTATTTCAATCTACTGGGTAGTCCCTTACAGATTTTGCTTATAAAATATTTAAAACTAAAATAAAATAAAGCTAGAAATAGAAAACAAAAATTGTAAATATAAAAATAATTTCAGATATAAAATAACATTAATAATAAGATGCATTAACAATTTCAAGTTAAAAATAACATTAATTCAAGAAAAGAAGTTAAAAAAAAAGAAAAATTCAGACTTAAGTAATAAATAAATATTAATAGTAATAGCAATAGTAATTATAAAGGTATGCAGTACATTCAAATGATAATAGAGAATAATTTTAATAAATTTGTAGAATAAAATTATAATTAATTAAAATTAGAAGAATTATTGTAATGTTTCAAAAAATGTGATGATTTTTCTCCTAAAAACGAATCTACTGTAGTTGAAGTCAATTACTGAAAAACTGTTATTAAATAAGCGCTGAGAGTTTGCAATAGGTTCGGAAAAACCATAGTTCGTTCTATGATTTTGAAGATATAAAAATCTTTGGCTTCTGAAATCGCGCACTGGAGCATAGATATTATAAAAGCGAAGAATAGATGGACATTTTATTCTGCCAGATAAAATATCATAGGAAAACATCACGGATGCAACATTTCGCCTAGCCTCAAGAGTAGAAAGCTTAATAAGTTGACATTTAGCTAAATATCCAGTAATATACGGTTGCCAGTTGAATTTACGAAGGCAAAACCTAATCATATTCTTTTGAACAGACTCTATTCTCTTAATATGTTTATCATAATAAGGCATCCAGATCGGACAAGCATATTCGAGGTGAGGACGAACAAGTGCAGTATATAAATTTTTGAATGTATAAGGATCAGAAAATTGCTGTGAATTACGCTTAATGAAACCTAACATGGAAAAAGCTTTAGAAATAATTCGATCTATGTGAGCATTAAAAGTTAATTTATTATCGAGAATGATACCCAAGTCTTTTGTCTCACGGACATGTTCAATAATAGAACCGTTGATATTATAATAAGATTCAATTAAAGTTTGCTTCCTGGAAAATGACATGTAACTGCACTTATTAATATTAATGGTAAGACCATTAATGTTACACCAAGAGTAGAATTTGTCAAGATCCTGCTGCAGGAGATGGCAATCTTCGTCCGACTTAATAACCGCAAAAAGTTTGGTATCGTCAGCAAATGATAAGATTAAAGACTTAATATCGTAGTCGATATCGTTCATAAACAATAAAAATAATAGTGGCCCCATATGAGTTCCTTGTGGAAAACCAGACGTAGCCTCGAAGTTATATGACGTGCAATTTTGTATTTTAACGCAGAGTTTACGACCAATCAAATAAGATTGAACCCATAGAAGGAAGGTACCATGAATACCAAGAGCCTCAAGTTTAGAGAGTAGTAAAGAGTGGTCTACTTTGTCAAAAGCTTTAGAAATATCCGTGAATATCGAATCTACTTGATAGCCTTTTTCAATTGCATTGAAAACTGTGTGAAGAAAAACCGCTAAGTTAGTGGACGTAGATCTTCCATCCATAAAGCCATGCTGATTTGGAGATATGTGTTCTTTAACCAAGAAATACATTTTATCTGTGACAATAGCTTCGAAAAGTTTAGGAATAGAAGATAATTTAGCGATAGGTCTATAATTTTCAACGACAGTTTTAGACCCTGATTTGAAAATAGGAATAATGTTTGAGAATTTCCAGTCATCTAAGCAAATTCCTTCATTTAGTGATCTGTTAAAAATTAAGTAAAGAGGATAAGTCAAACTGTAAATGCAGTTCTTTAAAACTAAATTAGGGATAGCATCTGGACCAGAACTCAGATTAATATCTAAGGTATTAATTTTATTGAAAATATCACAATATGATAATTGCATGTGTCCTAAATCAACAAAAGATTGTAGGTGACTTTGCAAATTTATTCTTGATTGTGGTCTTATAAAAACTGATTCAAAATACTTAGCGAATAAATTGCAAGTTGAGACTGAATCTGTAGCTGTTTCATTTTTATAGGAAATGCCTTGAGGAAATCCACAGGATTTTCTTCGGATATTTATAAATTTCCAGAAGTTTTTGGAATTTGATTTTATATTAGACTCATAGGTAAGAATGAAATTATTATAAAGATATTTGCTCAAAAAATCAAATTCCTTGCGTAGTCTCTGAAATACAATTTTGTCTGCCAAAGAAAAGCTAATTATATACTTTGTATGTGCTTTATTTCTCGCATTTTTCAAAGAGAGAAGCCTTTTATTGTACCACGGTGGATGATGAGTTGAAGTGGGTTCTTTCAGAGGAATAGATGTAGTAAAACCGCCAAATAACAAATCTATAAATTTCTTATAACAACAATCAAGACTAATTTCAGCACTTAATACTTCATTCCAATTGATATTTAGCAAATAATCGTTTAAAAGAGAAAAATCACCATTTTTAAAATTAAATTGAGGAATGTCAATGATTTTTCCTGTTAAATCAGCAATAAATTTAAAATTTAATAGTAGTGCTGGGTGATACAAATCTTTTTTAACAAATGGAAGTTCACATTCACAAATAGAAGTTGATATATCTTTTGATACAAACACTAGATCTAATAATCGATCTGAAACATTAAACAGATTATTGACTTGAACTAAGTCGAGGGAAAATAATGTATCTATTATAAAGGATTCATTTATATTAAGATTAAATGGAACTAAAAATTTATTTCTATTATCATTTGGATATTTCCACGATATGCTAGGTAAGTTAAAATCGCCCAAAACACAAAAAATATTCTCATCATTATTGTGAGTTTCAAATATTGATTTAATGTTTTCAACATGCTTACTATAAATTTCAAATGAACTTCTTGGAGGAATATAACTTAATATAAAAAATATATTTTTCTTTGTAAAAACATTACTAGAATTATTAATATTTACTTTTATACACAATTGTTCTATATTACCATTATTATGAAAAAGCGGGATAGGATGACTAATAAATGATGATTTGACAGCTGTTAGTACATAAAAGTATGTTATTATAGTATATAAAAGGAAGGCCTTATCCTTGGGGCATAAAAGTTTATATTTTATGTGGGTTATCTGACCAGGGCTACAATTTTTTTCTTTATCAACGAGCTGCTCATTTTGTGGATCCGTCAGATTTAAAACAATTTTAGGCTTCCTAGCTGGCATAGTATTCCGATAAAGAAATGAAAAAAATTCTGAGAGTTGCAAGCAATCTTGTCACATCTTCAAATGGTAAGAATAGTATCACTAATATTTTTAGAGCTTTTAATAACAATCATATATCCAGGTTCAATTACATTAATTAAGTGGGAAGATAACAGATACGTTCATGTTGCTTCGAATTTTGTTGGAATTTGGGAGGAAGATGAAGCAAGACGCTTTAACAAAGCGTCCAAGTCCTACGAGATAATAAATCGCCCCGAAATAAGTAAATTATATACTTCTGGAATGGGTGGCGTCGATAAATTAGACCAGTGCATTTCCTATTATCGAACTTTTATTATCTCAAGATCTCTTCAGTCATTTCCTTGATTTTGCAGTAACATCGGTTAGACTATAAAAATGATTTTAAAATTTTCAGTATCCAACAAAAGTGTTGCTTAGACTTATTAGACTTCCGTATTAATATTATCAATAAATTGATATACGTTGGAAAAGCAACCAGCGCGAAAAGAGGTAGACCTAAGCCAAATTTTGTAATTTGTCCTCGACGAAATACAATTACAAAAAGATTATCTACGAATATTCCTTTAGGCGTGTACGAGCACATGCCTCATATAGATGATAAAAAGGAAGCGACTAGATGTAAAACTACGCTGGGCGACGCAGTAGGTAGAGCACCTGCCTTTCAACCCAAATGTCTTGGGTTCGATTTCCGATGAAGCAAATTTTTCAACCCTTTGGTCCCTTTGTCATTGTTATAAAATAAATGACAAAAAATAATTGAGAGTATAATCTGGTAACAAACTAAATAAAATGGAGCTATTCTATTTAAGATGGTTTAGTTCCTGACAATAGCAGTAGTTTTCCACATTTAATGGGTTAATCAGTAATTTGATAAATAAATGCTCGAAATATTGTAGATTATTGTAGTATAAAACTTGCAGTGCCGTACTTAATTAAGCACGAAAAGGTGATCTATCTAAGTTACTGTCAAGAAGATAAAAAAAAAAGCCAATTTGTAAGGGTAGAACACATCCATGATGCATGACAAATGTATTATACATTTATGTATAACAAAAAACAACGATTGTTTTAGAAAATATCATCCCAATTTGCAGGTTTATTTCAATTTATATTTTTATAATTTTATGTTTTATGCTTTTATGCTTTATAAATATTATATTTATAATATTTTATTTGTTATAGTAAAAGAAATCAAAAAAGAATATAATTAGAAATTAGATGAAAAAAAATGAAGAGTGCATTTTTTCAAGTAATACAGAAAAATTTAAGGTGAAGTACAGCCTTTGAAGAAAAATGTACATTATAATGTGCACTTTGTATTACCGTTAAAAAAAAAACAAAATTCCAAAAAAAAATACATTTTTGTGCTATTTAAAGCCTAAATAACCCAAAAAATAGCAAAAAAAATTTTTCAATGCCATATGTTCCCATTTCGTACGAAAGGGTTAAATAAACAATTAACATAAATTCATTAAGCAATTCAAATACAATGAATATTAAAGTATTAATCGCGACATTTTAATTTTATAAGTAAAAATAGTATCAATGTCACAAGTTTTAACCAAATGATAAAACATTTCAAAAATATAATTTTCAAACCCAAAAGATATGATTAATTCTGTGTGGGGATTCACCGTAAAATTCAAAAATTTTTAAATATTTAAAAAAAATTCAAAAAAAATTTCAACGGAAAAACTATTTTGAACGCAGAAGTATATGAAAAATCGGAACTATAACTATAGAACGTAGTTTGCGGGAAGTGCATACAAATTTTTAATTCTGTGATTTAACTGACCAGATCTAATAAAAAATATTATTAATACTTTATAACAGTATAAATGACGCATAGGTTGAATTTTATGTTTCTAAAAATAATAGAAAACTACTTTGAAACCTAGATTTTTTGCAAATAATTCTGATTAAGTGATTTTGGAGACGTATTAAAGGTGTTATTTTATTTTGACATGACCTCTCCAACAAGCTAAGCCATATTGTAACTTTGACTGTACAATACCATAATAGAATGATTTTAAAAATTTTTCCGAGCAAACATTCTACAAATGATAAAAGCATCTTGTTCAATAGCACATATATTTTCTTAGATGCTTCACTTTGAGAGGTCCAATTCATTCTGCGATCCAGTAACAGAACTAAATATTTAAATTCCTTAACTACTTCAATGTTGAAACATTGATCATTGCAGTCACAATTACTATCAAATAGAATGCATGATGCATTAGCTCCACACGAACATTGAATATTACTAAAGTACATTTGAAATCTACGACAATCCTGTGCATGATACATAGTAGAAATATCAAAATCTAATTGAGGAGACAACCTAAAATACATTAATTTAGTTTTACTGCTAGTTGTGTATCTATGGGCAGAAAATCATTTCCTCAGTAAATCTATATCAAGAAGATCAAGTAAACTCTTCGATTTATATGCATTACCCAAATCGTCTGCAAATGCAGTCACTTGCCCTTTAAAACTCGGAGAGAATACGGAGTTAATGTATACTAAGAAAAGCACTGGGCCTAATACGGAACCTTGCGGTACGCCATTTTTTAAAAAAGATATCCTACTGCCTACTAACAATAACTTTTTGCGTTCGATTATATAAATAAGACTGAAACCAATTTAGAATAAAACCTCTAAAGCCTATTTTAGACATTTTGTGCAATAATATTTCATTGTGACACCATGTCGAAGGCTTTCGTGATATCAACAAACAATGCAGCGGTAATTATCTTATCATCTAAATTCTTATATATATTTGAGCAAAACTCGAGCAGTGCATCTTCAGTGGATTTGTTATCTCTAAAGCCGAATTGCGCGTTACTGAAAAAATTTATTTTATCAAGAAACTTAATCATTCTCTTTTTCTTCAATTTCTCAAATAATTTGCTAATTGGTGGGAGAAAGGAGATTGGGCTATACGACATTGGTATCCCCTTGGACACGAGATTGGACACGACATTGGTATCCCCTAACATTAGCCGATTTTAACGCATCAGGAAAAATATAATATGCTCCAAGTTCGAGAGTATTCGAATCCAAAAAGCTTAGCAATATAATATTTCAATAATTAAAAACATATTTTACCACACATGACTATCATACTATTACGTAAGTACACACACATATTATATAACAACAAATAAAAAAAACAATTTTTTGAACTTGAAGAATTATTTTTGATCAGGATCAGGAATAAATTTCATACTAACTACTATATATCTGTAACATTTAAAACTAACTAACAAAATTATCTTACTTAATTTTGACCTAAATTAAGTTTTTCCAAGAAATTTAAATAATTTTTTTAAAAAAAACCTGATAAATTTTACTTTTTTTTACATGATATTCTTTTTACCCTATTTACTTATATTCAAAAACTAAGGTAACTTTTTAATAGGTAGTAGCTAGGTACTTTAAATATAACTTTTTGATTATTCAACATTTTTGGTTAAACTTAATACATACAAAAAAAAAAAATAATAATAATAAAGGAAAATCCTTTTGGTAGAAGAAGAAATTTTTCTAACTTACTTAAAGGTTTTTTACCCTAAACAAACTTTAATAAAATAAAAAAAAAAAAAGTGTTTTTTTTTTTTTTTTTTTTTTTTTTTTTAATTTTTCTTCCTTAAAAATACTCAGAAGATAGCAACATCGAAAATTATATTATAGTAAGAAAAATTCATATTTTTCATAGTACAAAAAGATAAAAATAATAATTGGGAAAAATAAAATCAAAAGATAGAAAATGAGATTCAGGTGTTCTTTATAAAACTGTAAAATGAAAATTTAGTGTTATGAAATAGTGCTTATGGTTTGTAATACAAGTATAAAAATTTTTCATTAATGTGTTTTTAAATAGTTACAGTGAAAACTGTTTAACTATACTATACATACAATACAAACAAGAAATGTCCCTTACTTTAGGGTAAGCTCAGTTTGGTCATTAATTTCTATATTTTATAATAGTCATCATAAAACATAAAAAAGTTATGTATGTAGCTATATTTGAGACTTATTATGTGATTTTCAAAAATAAAACATTTTCACATTACAGTGCCGGCAAAATTGAAGGCAAAAAAAAATTATCCGGAAATAAATATCTGCGATTAGAAAATATCATTGATTCGATTTGGGTCAGCACATAAAAAACATACAAAAAAATTGTATATTTGAGATATTATGGTGTCAGAACAAAAATATGAAAATATTCAATTAACCATGCTTGTAAAACGTCTGCCATTAAAACATATTTTATAGCATTTTCATATTATTTGCTAAATTAAATTAAATCATTTTCAAATTATATGAAACCAGAAACAAATTCAAAAAAAACTAAGAGAAATTATTTTATTTAAATTTGATTACAGGATGTTAGCAAATCCCGAAAATAGCGAACTCATGCTACAATACCACTTACTGATAACCATAAATAAAATTAAAAAGAAAAAACTAAAACCAAAGAAAAATAAAATATTAGTCACAAGTTGAGTTAGAACGCATTTATTCAGCACGCTTAACCATGACTAAACCATTATTTTCGACTGTGGAAAATGTAATAGAGTTGAATTTAACCCCCTCCAAAACTCAAAATTTACTTTTCTAACGCACAACTGCCCCATTTAACCCAACTTTATTATTCAGGGGCTTACGTATTCAACAAACTGAAAATTTGAATATTCTCGGCATGCACGGTAACAAGAAAATTATATGGAATGCCCATATTTTAGATATTGCCAAAAATACTGTGAAATGTTTTGGCTTTTTCAATCGCTGCAAAACGTATTTATCTTCCCAGTACATGCTAAAAATCTATAAGTCATTCATACGACCCAATTTTAAATACAATTCACATATATTCGCATTATACAATTCACATATACAACTAACGCTAGGCATCGCAGTAGCTAAAGCTCCTGGCTTTCAACAGAAAGGTTCCAGGTTCGATTCCCGATGAAGCAAAAAAAAATTCTTCATGCCGTTTTCGACCTGGTCCAGTACCCTTTGTCATTGGGATAAAATAAATAACAAAAAATAATTGAGAGATATATTCTGGTAACAAATTAAATAAAATGGTGCTATTCTAATTAAGACAGCTTAATTCCCAGCAAAAGCAGTAGTTTTAAACATTTAATGGGTTGATAAGCCAGTAATTTGATAAATAAATGCTCAAAATATTGTAGATATTGTGGTATAAACTTGCAGTACCGTATTCAATTAAGTACGAAAAGGTGATTCTATTCTATCGAAGTTATCGTCAAGAGCATGAAACAATAACAAAAAAATATATAAACCGGTATACCACAAACCGCATTAAATTTTCTATAAAAAAGTTTAAAAGTGTGATATTCGTCTTATCAACAACCCAAATGTGATGACCGCTGAAAATCTCATTTTATTGATATCTCTTTGTTTTATTATTGTCACCCCTTAAAAAATTTCTACCAAGGAGCAATAGAGGCATCAAATGCCCACTCTTGCACAGTTAATGCACTAATATTGTTAGGTGGCTCAAAACTGGTTATGCAAATTTTTTCGAATGCGAAACTATATTCCAATATACATGTTTCCCCAATTCAAAAATATCCCTATACGTAGAATCTACAAAAGCTCAAGAGTAATATTAATTAATTTATTCAAATGTCCCTACTGATACAAGAGACATTTTCCTTTCTCCAAACTGTGCATTTTGTGTATAAAGGTATCGTTTGAAACCTATGTTTGGCTTAAAAGACAAAAATAAAATTACTTACATAATTTAAACTAATAATAATATAAGTGGTCACTATAATAACCCCAATTATTCATATTAATAATACCTCACACATTTTAATAATATCAAAACAGTTTCCTGCAGGATAATAATGAGTTAATTCTAGATTCTAAATTCGGTAGTTCATAATTTTCAGTTTAAAATTTATTTCCTAATCCTACTGACAAACAATAATAATATCGATATTGTAATATTGCTTATATCATGATATCGTTACCAGTGTGTCACGTAATATCATGATATTAATAAATAATATTGTAATAGAAACGTAGTATTGATATAACGAACAAAGGCATAATAAATGCATAATATTGTAATTAATATTGTTCATCAGAGCAGTCTGGTGGCAAGCACGTTAATCATTTTTTTTTTAATTTTTAGTACTAAAAAACAATTGATTTGACTTATTTTAAAAACGAAAGAAAAATTTATTTTAAAAAATTTATTTGGTTTTATTGTCAAATAGAATTAAAAAGAAAGAAAAATAAATGGGAGAAGTAAATTTGAAAATACAATTTAAAAAATATTTGCTATTATTGCCTATTTTTTTAATTTTTATCTTCCATTTTACTTGTCATAATATGAAATATGAATACGACGTTTGTGTCTGTCATAGTACGTTTATGATATAGAAAATATTATAATATTGATATCATAACATCGATATTACCATGTCAGTCAGTAGTACCTATAACATCACTAAAGCCCCTTCAATACTACAACTATGATATAATAAATCGTTTCTGGGTTATTTATCGCTGTCATAAGGCACTTGAAAGATTTTAAAACAATTACAAATTTTATTAGAATCAATATTTTTAGAAGAAATTCTATATTTAAAAGTATAATTTATTACTAGGGGCCCCTGTTGAGTAATTATATTTCAAGTTGAATTCAAATTTAAAGTTTTTAAAAAAATAGTAATTTACGTACTGACATAGACTTCGCACGATATAGCAGAAACCACTCGTTATTTAGGACACATAAATACACGTCCCTTATATACTGCTGCATTTCTGATATATTCTCTATAGTAAGTGGCATTTAGTGGATAAAATTAGTAATAATAAAAAATTTTGTCATTAAGAGGTATATACCTACATAATACATAATTTTAATAAAAACTATATTATTACTACAAATAACCAAAATTTAGAAACAGTTACTTAAAAAGATAAAAATGAAGAATTCAAGTGATTTGTTTTTTTGTTGTTTTTATATTTTTTATTTTAGATGAATTTGTTTCTTTGTTTTTATTTGGTATATGTACATAGATTCATTTGCAAGTACATATGTAAATTATAATAACTGATTTGATTACTTTTGTTTATTATTTTAATAAGATCTCACATATGCCTAATGTATTTGCTGAATAATAAAATCATATAAGTAAAAAATTTTGAACTGTGTGCGCATTTTTGTTTTATATACAACTTATTTATTATATTAGAAGTTCATTAAGGAGTAGAAGAAATATTGATACTAAGTAGTATAAAAATAAAAATATATTTATATTAATTTAGTCCTAAGTCTGATTGTATCCTGTAAATCTTAGAATATTATTGAAAATTATATTACTAGCTGCTGTTAGCAGTTTTTCTTCAAATAATTCTGATTATGACAGCCATTATAACTGAATCAACAAGATCTAACGATATGAAGTTGTTCTAGATATTTATGAAATTTATAATTTTAAACAAGCTACACAGGCTATATTCAATTCAATTTTATTCATTAATTTTCTTCTAAGATAATTAATACAAAGTACTTACTTAAAACTACTCATTTCTACAAAACTAGAACAAAACATTGACATTCTATTTTTACATGGAAAAAATGTTTTAGACATCACTCGTTGTAAAATGTAAAATAGCATACAAAATAAAAAACATGTTACTATCTGAACTAACTAGCAAATGTCCTAGACATGTCCTGGATATATACGAGATTATTTCAGCAGCTAAATGGATATTTCAGGGAACTGCATTAGCTAAACTAACCAGTTTTACCTTAATTTGTTCGAAATACTTCCGATATTATCATAGGAGTTATAACAATATTGCCACATTAGCTATAACAGTTAATTTAGATGAAATAGAAACACATTTTCAAGGTCTTCTTATTTAGTGAACTAAAAAAAATAATTTTTAATTCTAGTTTTTTGTTTTTTTTTTTTTTTTTTGCTTCACTAAAAATTTAATAAAGATTTAAAATAGAGCTTTTTTATTTAATAGAATATATTAACAACTAATAAGGAAGTATAGCTTTAAATATTTTTTCAGAGTGGTTAGCCTTCAAGTAAATAATAATTGTTTCACGGCCGCATTAAAATTAATTAATTTCATAATTTTGTTCTTAATAGAGGATTCCAAAACGTTTTTAAATCTGAAATACCAGTAGAAAAGACTTTAATAACGATAATAATAATAATTATTATTATTGTTATTATTATAATAAGAAATCCTTTTATATTTCAAATTTACACATACAAACACAATAATATCGTATACTCCTTTCTCTTATTTTTTTTTAATAATTTTTTTTTTTTTTTTTTGTACCCATTTAAACTCTATTTTTATAAGTTAAGTTTATAAAGTTTTTTTTCTAAAGAAAAACACTAATACAAGTAAAAATACAACGGAAAAAATAAACTCAATGAGAAAAAAAAAATATGGAAAAGAATAGGGAAAACAAAAAAAAAATACAAAGTAATTGTATCAAAAAAGAATCCTTAAAAATTACTTTTAAAAGGATTTTGATGAAAATGTACCAATTTATGAAGGTTTAAACAAATTAACGAAAGCTTACTTTCTCCAGTAATAATAATAAATTTATAAAAAAAATGAGAAGAAAAAAAGGAAATTAAGAAAAGAAAATCAAAAGCAAGAAACTACCTAAGTTGGAAAAGGTAGAAAAAATGAAAAAAAAAAACAAAATAAAAATTATAAAAAAAGAAAATAGAAAATTTTACTTTATGAAAAAATGTAAAAAATATTAAAGTTTTTCATATTTTTCATTTCGCTTTTAGTACCAGTTTCCTCATTAAACGTTTCGTTTCAATAACTTTTGTATAGAAATCTGTTCGATAAACCAACGTAATTACATTTTCAGGCTAAAAATTATTTACTATTATTACAATTTTTGTTTAAAATTTATTTTCAATTTTGCTTGCACAGATTTTAGTAACCAGGAGTAGAGTGTAAAAGAAAGTGCTTGAATAAAAAACAATTTTAGCAATTCATATAAATTAGTTTTAATAACTAGTACAGTAGTAGTATACTTCCAGTCGTACTTAAAATACAGGCAGTACTTACATTAATTAATAATTTAAAACACTGATGTAATCTGGTGATGGTCTAACAATATTTGAATAAATAAAGACAGACAGGTGTAATCAAAAATGGTCAAAAATATTTGAATAAATAAAGACAGGTCATCGGTCGCATGCTTGGTTGATCCATACGCCAAAAAGGCATAATGAGAAAAATGAGTTTAAAGTTTGAAAGACTATAAAAATTAAACTGATTTGACAAATTTGGCCTACTTATGTATATGCCCCAAAAATATGTTCATGCAAATTTTTAGACTAATAACTCTTGGTTTGTTCAAGAGAAAAAGAAAATTAAATTTTCACCTTTGATCCATATCCATTTTTAAAATGAATTTAGTTTTTCAATGTATGACGTGGATAAAGGATGGCGCACATGGATCATATAAGTAAGCATTAAATTTATCTTGAAGTAAGAAATTTCTATATATTCATCAAAACAAAAAACATTAAAATAAAATACGATATTGTTTAATTATTAATTTTTATTAAATAAAACAAAAAAAATATTTATAACAAAAATTATTACAAAAATCTTATTATATTTGCCTTAATTAACTTGCCTTGGACTTTATATGTTTGTTTCAATTTGCTTCAATTCAACAAAATACCCATTTCAATAACCATTTAACCAAAGTATATCCATAAAAAGAGTAAGAACTCATGTATGTATTCATTTGTTTGCACACAAATTCATATGCAAATTTGATAAACATTGTCAGAAATAGACGATAATAAGAATTTTACGTGTAAGAAAAAGAAAAAATATAGTAAAAAAAAGAGAGTAACAAAAACAGTTGGCTGAAATTAAATAAATAAAGTTTATAATTTTGAAAAATATTTTCGACAAAAATTTTCGTTGAAATATTTAACAATATTATTTTCTAAATTGTATCAACTATGCATAAGATTTTTAGGATACCTAACTAAAACAGCGTTATCATATTCTTTAAATTCTGTGATTTATAAATAGATGTTGTCCTCAGTATTATTTTATAATCGTATACCAATATAATAGATATTTAGGTTTACTAATATAATTAATAAAAAATAATAATGTTTGTAACTCCAAATTATTACTGACAAAAATGTTAATAATATTTTATATTATTGTAATGTAATTATAATTTAATATTTTTAATAGGTATATACGAAAATAATAATGTTTAAAACGAAAATATTAAAATAATAAAAGATCAGAATTAATACTCGTATAAGGGAACAAACTAAATTAGAACTAACATTTTTTGCCAGCCTGCCTCATATAAATAATGGGACGAAACGTAAGCAAATCCAAAGGAGAATAATGAGAACGCAAAATTATTTTACAGTATAAAGCAAAAGGCAAACATCTGTTTTGTACCTTTTCTCTCTCATAATAAATTTGGTATACGATAATTAAATGTAAATTTTACCTCTTTTAACTAATGATATTTTGCTCGGTTTGATATTTCTTAAAAATTAGGTTGTCGTAAAATGGGAGTGCGTATTCTTGTTAATATAGATTATAGATATTCTTTGCATTCAACAAAGGTGAAATTTACATATGTGTGTCTACTTATAATGGAATATGGATATTTGATAAAGTTAAAATTTGGTTTCTCTTTAAATTCACTATATTTATTGACATTTCTATGGTGTAAAGAAGCAAAAACAAAAAAGGAATACAAAATAAATGTGTGCAATACAAATCATTATCATTATATTTCAATCATTTTCTATTACTATTCAATTATATTTTCATTATATTTTTTTGTGTTTTTAATTTGGTTTCTTTTATTAATCTCTTTCTTTTATTATTTCTCTTTCTCTGACTAAGTATATGCAAATGTACGTACATGTGTCATATAGGGCTTGCATTTGTTACATACATAATCATATGGCTTAGTTTAATTGAAAATAAAATGCAAACATTATTTATGGAAGAAAACAAAATTTGAACCAATCAAGTATCAGTTATCTATCACTCAGTTACAAATTACTCTTCTCGCATGTAAAAAAAGTTCAATTTCGATTTATGCATGTATATATTATACTTTTATATGCCAATTTATGTTTAGGCAGCGTTTACACCTCGGACAAAATCGAATTTTATCGTAGATAAAGTCGGATAAGTATTTATATTTCAGACTTTTTCTCAGGTTTAATCTACGATTTTACGTCAAATATTTTTTGTATTTAACAGGGTTTCTTTTTATAAAGTGTGTAATTTTTTATTGGTGAAAATTTTTTAATACGTAAATTAAAAAATTCAAAGGTATCTAATCAAAAATCTCCAAAAAATTTTTATAAAATTTGTTACAGTAATATAAAATATAATTACAAATTTGAAGTATGAGCAATAATAACCAAATTGCGTTAGAGTGAATTTTAATGCCATTCGATTAGATGTGTTGTTCTTTGAAAATATATTATTTTTCATTAAAAAAATATTTTCACTAAAAAGTCAATTACGGAAAAAGCAAATTAGCCGAACTTTTTACCAAATCTCTTAATCTTATCTCTAGACTTCCTAGAATTTCGGCTAATTTGCTTTTTCCGTAATTACAATCATAACTTGCTATGAAAACATTATATCAAGCTGCGATTCTAAAGTTTATTTTTGTAGTTTTAGTACGCTTACATTGAAGGCAAATATTTCTAAAAAGAAATTTTTTTTTCCTTATTTTATTCTAAATATTAGGTGTTAACTGTCTTTTATTAATATTTGTGTAATAACATTCATCTTATTAAATAAAATCAAAAATAACAAATTCATTTAAGCTTTAATCTTAACAAGAAATTAATATTTTTGTACTTAGGTCGGTATTTTAATTTTTTTAAAGTAATTGCAGCTTTCACAGCCATTATCTTGTGTAACATGATAGTGCATTTGAAATATAGTATAAATAATTATTTAAGCAAAGCAGTTAGATAAGTTAAGTTTTCATAAAAAATATATATCAGTAAGTCATTGAAGACTTTATGTCATTGACTTTATTTTTGTTAATTTTGGACGGCTTCGAAATAAGAGGCTGAATATTAAACAAATTTTTTTGTTTGTGAAATATCTTCTTGGATGGCTTCCTATTTATGCTAATGTATTTATAGTCCAAACCCAAAAAGGATGTTTTATATTTAATAGCAAAAGGTTCATCCTTTACATATAATATGCATTTTGTTTTTGAAAATGGAATCTTGCGAAAGTTTAATTTTGCGGCAGGGATAGAAAAAATTTCAAAATTATGATGAATCTGAATTACTTCAAACAAATTTTCTTTGACTGCATTCCATTGAGTAACTTTACAAGATGCAAGGGGCTATGCACTTCCAACATTTTTAAATTCTTGTCAATGAAAGAATGAACGCAATCAACCTCTTGAATATATATATATATATACTTTACATATACGCTCTTTATATAATACGGTAAAATGGAGTATGTATACAAATAAATGTACATGAATCAAATTTACATTAGGAAAAACCGTTTATTTTTGATCCTTGTGGATTGTAAAATTTGATAGCTTATTACACTAATAATGGTGGTGGATCAAAATTGAATTGAAAAAAATTATAAACTAGCGATTCATGTGTATTATATAATAACGTGGATCAAATAAGCACATATAATTTCAATAGTGGATATTTCATATATTTTTGTGATACAAACGCCGAAATTTTGGATATAGATTAAAGTTGCATAAAAATTTAAAAAAAAAAGTGGATGTGGTTCAAAGTTGCCTCTCATTATCGCAAAAAGTATTAGATATAGAAAAAAACAGGTAATACAGAAAGAAAGAGCATGTCGCAAACCCCCAAGAAATGTTCTAATGTCAAAAATATTAAAATGGCGTATGGATCAATTAATCATGCGACCTACGAGGTGTAATCTGGTGGCGGCGGTGTAACGACCAAAAACAATCAAAATATTTGAATAAATAAAGACAGGTGTAAGCTGGTGGTGGTGTAACAACCAAAAACGATTAAAAATATTTGAATAAATAAAGACAGACTGGTGTAATCCAACCAAAACTGACCAGAATATTTGAATAAATTTAACCGGAAACAAAATCATATTATTTTCTATTTTATTAGCTCTAAAATATTTTAACTTTTCAACTAAGTGTAAATTTCTGCGTTTCACACATTTAAAATATGCCACCACACAGCATTATAATATTAAAAACTGTGGCTTTTCATTTCCATATTTCGTTTTAATATTTTATTAGTTAAGTTTTTTTAGCATGGAAATAATTCATAAAATTAATTCCAAATGATTTATAACTCACAGTGTAAATATTTAACATAAGCAATATAATATAGTAAAAAAATAATCTAGTCAATTACCAATAAATATAAACATCTATAAATTAAAATAAAAATGTTTAATTTAATTAAGTAGAATATAGAAACAATTTATTAAATATAATTCAAGTTAAAGCCAAATTTAACGTTTTCAACAGAACATGGATTTAAATATACTAATATTTTTCACTATCAATGATTAGGGATAAAAAAAAAAAAAAACAATAATAATTTTGTTTACAACTTACTACGATACACATTACATTGTCTATACCTAAGCACCTACCTACATTTAATGATGAAAATAACATTCATATGCTACAGCTAATTATGCTATGCACTCTCTTGAAATTTGTATAAAGAGGATGAAGTACTGGGGGGATAGCTGGTGTGGTCGTGGTGTGGTGATTTATTTTCTCTCATTTTTGGTGAATAGATTGAATAATTTTGACGTGAAATGTTGACAACTAACTCTATTATAATATATGATAATTGAGATCACCGCCACCAGAAGTAAGCGCTCAACTAAAGTTACTGTAGATTTGGATATAAACAATTATCCATAAAATATTTAAAAAAAAAAAAAATTTTCATAATTTATTTTTAATTAAATTATTAGGTAAAGTAAAGTATTATGAGGAAAAGTTTCAATCACAAATTATGTTAGTACATAATGGTATAACCCGTGTGAACGGTAATAATTTTCCGACTGTTACAGACTGTCATATTGTATTTAATTAGCCCATATCAAATTTTAAAATCTAGTACTACACATCATATATGATTATATAACTGAATATATATATATATTACATATATATATATATCTAATAGATCAACAGATATGGTTATATTTAATACAAAAAGATCAAAACAACAAGGATACTTTCCAATGTCCTTTTCGTCCTTAAAAAATAAGATATATGCCACTAAAGATACTATTTTTAGAAAGCTAGGAATTCCAGCTATCTTTGGGTATTCCCAAAATATATAAAGTCATATTTATCGTAATAAATAGAAAAATATCTATTGATAGTAAATATAAAAGTTCAATAATTTGGGCAAACAAAGTTGAATCTACAAATCGTTTGCAGTTAATCTTGTATAATTATTATTTTAAATAATATTGTACATCTCCCTCTATATCATAATAAACTAAAAAAAGTTACGGTTGTCGTATGTGATAATAAATACAACATTTTGGTATCATATTAGAGCTTTTTGTTCGAATAAATCTGCCTAGGAAAAAATCTTGTACGAACATTTTGACATTACATGAGAAAATGATTGTATTTTCAATAGTGTTCAATTAGTAGGCGATAGTTAAAGGTTTTAAGAAGTTTGATGCTAGTTTCAAAAAATAAAATTATTATTAAAAGAAAATTGTTGTAGTTAGCCTGCAAATTAATCTGTAGGTCCACTGTTAAAATAAATAAATAAATCTATAAAGTAAATTGTTGTCAAGTTTTGTAAATAAAAATTAAAATATTAAAATTATTTATGGTGTTGTACCTAAAAATATAAATCCTTTGGGGAGGACAGTCCTCCTTTACCAAGAAAATGCCTCCGTACTCCCACGACACACAAATGTCCTGCATACAAAGCATAAATCGTAAAAATTTTGATTTTGAAAACCATACCAACGTTGAAAATATTATTTTGAAAATATATGATCATTTCTCTAATAGCGCAAAACAAAGAAACAAACTAATTGAATTTTGTGGCTATTGCGATATTCAATTTAAATAAATAATTCGGCATGTAACTACAAGGTGTTTGCTTTTATTACCTGCCATCGATAGAGTTATATTTACGTGGCCAGCATTAAAGTCATATTTTATATTAGTGAAGAATTGAAAAAACAAATTTTTGGAATAAAAAATAACAAAATATGCCCAACAATTAAATTGTACATGCTTTTTGTGTCACATATCCTAAAAATGTACAGAAACTGCAAAAAAATTTGAATCAAATTTTTGCACAGATATTGAATTCTTTCATATTTTTGATGACTTTAAATGCAAACTTAATGACAGAATAGAAAAAAGATATTTTGGTTACGAAATAAAAGCTTAAAGTTTTATCAAACATCAATGCAAGATATATGAAAATATTTACATAACTATTTTCCGGATATATACAATATTATTAAAGTAATTTCTTATTTATTAAGTATATCTCTGGTAGTAGTGCATTTACGAAAAGACTGTTTTCTGTTATAAATGCTAAATAAGTTTTTTTTGTTTAATGCCTGAAATACATGTGCAGAACTATGCATGCATCGGAGCAAAAATAAATTAAAATATAATATGGTTTTTTATGGAACCAATTACGTGTATGTAATTCTGCACGCTGTGAATTTTGATGCAAGATATCTCTATTTCTAATTTTTGCTGCGCAGCGGCAGAGCTACCAACACGAAAGATTGTAAAAATTGTTATTTTACTCATACTAATAAAAAAATAATGACAAACGTCATGTTATTTAATATTTACAGATTTATTATTGTTTTTTGTGGTAAATAGGTTATAACCAATTTTGTAAAAATTTATTTTAAATTAGTTAATGGAAGAAAAACTAATTAATTTGAAATGAATGAAAATCCATAGTTTAGATTTTCTTTCTTTTTTGTTGCAATATTCATCATAAATTGTTAAAATATTTAGATATAACAAAATATATGCACAACAAACTAGCATTAATTTATTCATATAATTATATTTTGTTACAATCATGATAGTGACAGATAACAAAATAAGTGATTGAAATTTTCAAAAATTATTAAATTAAAAATTTTATTAAACACTTTTAATAACTTTTAACTTTAAAATTCTTCAAAAACTATTTTATTTTGTAATTTATTACTATACAAACAAATTGTATGTGTATCAATGGCGGCAATTATCTACATTATTTCAAATCAAAACAATTTTTGATAGATAAAATATGCACATGTGTCTGGAACGCAGATATGCATGCATATCTGCATGCAGCGATGCATGAGAATTCTACACATGTATTTCCCACTTAATTTGTTTTGTTGTTTGAATTTTCTAATTTTTATAATCTATCATATGTATCACATCGTCTAGTCTATTATAATAGTGATAATCAGATTTGTTTGATGCAATCCAATCATTGAATTTTGAGTTATTTTGTTTTACATATTATAGATGGATATTTATTTATTTACACTATGTAAAAACGTATATAATTAGTTTTGTCAGTTACAGTTATTTTATTTTTACAGTTACAGTTTTATATATAAATGAATATTTATTTATTTATACTATGTAAAAACGTATATAATTAGTTTTGTCAGTTTAATTGAACACTTTTAAAAACAAAAAAAAAACTCAAGCGTAATACTTTCATCTTATTCTTTGTATAAAATCAAATGATCGATCTTGTCAAATTTTATATACTTAGCTGATGAACAAACTGGCCCAAAGTTAAATACAAATATTATTATAGTCAAGAGAGAAGCCGGTATATTTAACTTTTTTAAACTAACTACTAAAAGTACATTTTAATTTATTTATTTAGTTTAGCTCAAACTTCATTACAATTATTATTTGTTTTTTTTTTTTTTCCCAATACAACATAACACATAAAATTTACAAATTAAAATTAATCTAACTTAGAGCTATAGTTAAAATACATTGAAATAAATTGCACACACACATATTTTAATTACTACAGATTTTACTTATATAATTTAAGTTTTTGAGTCTGTTTCGAAAGTCTGAAGTCAATATAATTTATGTGTTTATTACCAATTGGTAACATTCTATGAATTGGCTCATAATTGCTTGCCATAAATATTGGTCCTATGGAAACTTAATGTAAAATGGTTTGTATTTCGTAGGCGATCATTTGAATTAATGTTGATGTTATTCAAAATCTGAGGAAATAACAATATTTCCTTTAATAATTTCAGTAAGAAAAATAACATCCACCACTTCTCGTCTTAATTTCAAAGTTTTCAAATGAATTAAGTTCAACCTATGTTCATATGGAGGTAAAATTAATGGATTTGACCATTGGAAGATGCGCAAAGTAAATCTTAAAATTTTTTTTTGCACTGCTTCAATTCTATTAATATGAACATCATAGAAAGGTGATCAATTAACTTGATATGCATACTCCAAATTTGGTCAAACGAAACTAGAATACAAAGATTTGAGAACATAGGCATCGTTAAATTCCGTTGACCAACGTTTAATAAAACCATTGATTAAGAATAATATATGGATGATTTATTTAGAGTAACGTGAAAAATTTAGATGTACTGAATTTTAGTCTTTAACAAATGATCAATGTAGTAGTGAGTCTCTCAATAGTCAATTTATACCAATTGCATTTGCAATCATTTCTTTTCTCATTTATACCTTTTCTACAATAAAGAATTAAACTGAACTGTATTTGAATGTTTCTCATAATTACTATATCTCCTCCACCTTCTATATTTATATAACCATTCCATAATTCTTGAATTTAAAATTTGTGTACAAATTACAAAAACAACAACTTTTTAATATGAAAGCATCAGAAAATTCGTGCACTGTAGGTACAATATTATTAATTACGAAAGGAATAATATAAAATTTTTTTTTTCTTTTTCCAGTTTTGTTTTTGTTTATTTTTATTTTATTATGAATAAAGTAAGGAAGAGCCTTTTTTCTACGATTTAAATGGAAATAAAATTTATGCTATGTTTGATATGCCTCATCTTATAAAATCTATAAGAAATTCTTTCATAAAAACTGATTTTGAGAACTGTAATAAAGAAATTATTAGCTGTGATATTATTAAAAAAATTGTTGACCAAGATGAAAAATGTTCATCAAAAATTTTACCAAAAATTGGACGTACTCATGTTAACCCCAACACATTTCAAAAAATGTCAGTCAAATTGGCTTTCCAATTATTTAGCCATAGTACATATGCAGCGAAGATGGTGAGTGTAAAATTAATTTACAATGATAATAATATGTCATCAAATTGTGAGACAGATCATGATATTTATTTGGATGTTGATATTAGTGCTTTAAATTTTGACAATGATGAAAACTTAGAAGATTGCGAACCACAAATAGATGACGTAATTGAAAATTGCCCAGGGGAGATTCAAAAACAAAATATCGCTACAAATTCGGATAAAATACAAATTAATAAATTTAACTAATCAATAACTAATTTTGAAGAGTTGGCAATTAGATATTTTGCAGGATTTTGTATAAAAAAAATATCACATTGCCATTCATGTGCAGATATATTTTTAAAAAATAATCATATTAAATCTTCGTACACAGAAAATTTGATAATTGCGAAAAATTTTAATATTTATGCAAATGATTTTGGAAGCTTGTTAGCTCCAACAGACGAATATTTTTCAGAATCATTTCAATGGTTCAAAATATTTAAAAAAATTTTTTATAAAAATTTTCATATTATAAATCTAAAAAAAACTATTGTTAAATTGTGTAAAGAAAATTCTAAAAAAATTTTAGAAAAATTTAAAGAAGAACACGAAGAACACATATTAAAAGTTTTGGAGCAATTTGTTTTAGTGCTAATAAAATTTAGTTGTAAAAAAAAAATTGAAAAAATGGAAAAATTGTATACTCCAAAAACTAAAGTTAAAATAATGCACCATAATAAGAGTAACAAAAATGTCCAAAAGTTACTACTATTATAAACTTTTTCAATAACTAGTTTAGGTTAGTTAAAAGTTTAACAAAAATTAGTTCTAAGTTTTCCAAATGTTATATATTATTGTTGAAATTTAGCTATAAGTTTATAAAAAATTAGTTACTAATTCAAGCTTTTATTTTTTTTAAAAAATCATTTAATTTTTGAAAATAATGAATTTTTCAATTATATATTCTTTAAAATTGAAAATTTTATAATTTTTTTTGCCCTAAAATTTTATTTTATATTTACTATATAATATTGTTGTAAGTACCTTCTTATTTTTCTATATTCTGCTTTAAAATTTTACTTTAAATTGAATTGGTATTAACCAACAGGGACCCCTAGTTATATATTATTTCATGTCTTGAATTATCTAGTTTGTTGTAATATTTTGTGAAAAAAAAGTATTGAAAAAAAGTAATAAATAAAAACAAAAAAAATCTAAATAAAAATTATCAGTATATATGCTGTCTGAATTCTGAATGCTTGTTGTGTTTTCATTTATTAAAAGATAAATACATATACATATATCCAACGCAATTTGCATACACATTTGGTATGGTATCTGAATCTGGTACGTGGTATTGGTATCAATCAACAAACAATAATAAATACATGAAAAACTCCCTACCGATTCCTCATTTATTATTTTTTTTTATAATAAAATAAAAAAAAAAATTGCGACGCATTCAGACAACACAACCTTCTTAGTTGGTTATCGTAGAAATAAACAATTAAACAACAATATCATTCTCATGCTCATCTTATCATAATTCATAATAAAATAAAAATAAACAAAAACAAAACTGAAAAAAGAAAGAAACAAATTTTATATTATTCCTTTCATAATTCCATTCAAATACAGTTCAGTTTAATTCTTTATTGTAGAAAAGGTATAAATGAGAAAAGAAATGATTGCAAATGCAATTGATATAAATAGACTATTGAAGACTCACTACTACATTGATCATTTGTTAAAGACTAAAATTCAGTTCATCTAAATTTTTCACGTTACTCTAAATAAATCATCTATATATTATTCTTAATCAATGATATAAAACCTAGCTTTAGATATAGAGATAGAAACTAGAGATAGAACTAGCTTTATTGATAATATTACAAAAATGTGATTTAAAGTTAAGCTTGTCGTCAAAGTAAACCCCTAAGTCTTGAATTGAGCTCGTTTTGGAAAGGCAACTAATTAAGGTTATTTCAAATATTTTCATTTGTATTTCTAAAATTTAAATACAAATATATTTACATTCAAGAATATTTTATTTACTTTAATATTAAAATTTAAGAAAATAATTTTCTATTATTGTTTGTTATTGTTGTTTTTATTTTTCTTTTAAAAAAAAAACAAAAAACTAATGCAAAACGAAAAATAAATATTCTTAATTTCTTGCTTTGTCAACAAGCATATACATATACGCTTAATATACACATAAATACTCATACATTAAATTAATGTATTCGAAATCAGTATCAAAACAACAACAACTAGAACAACAACAAATACAACAATAAGTTTTTACGTCTTAATATGCAAATCAACTCTACATAAATTTAATTTATATTAATTTAAAGAAAAAATACATTTTTTTTTTTTTGTTTTGCTTATTATATTATTTTGTTTTGAAACATACCTACACAACACTATCTGAGTCCTGGGAAAAAAATTTTTTTCCTTTTTTTTTATTATTTTTCTATTATAAGCGTTTTGTATCCTTGATTTAAGGGATTTAGTTGATAAATCAGTAAGTTAAGTAGTTAATGTCATCTCTTAATGAACACGTAAAATCAAAATTGAATTATAAAAGTGTTCTAAGTTGAATTTTTAATTTTTTCATATTTGTTTTTTATTTATTTTCACTGAAGATTACTACGTTGCTTTTTTACACACTTTCATTTTTTGTTTTGATTTTCTGGGTTTTAATATAAAGTAATTTAATGTCTTTCTGCTGTTTTGTATACATTTTTTTTTATTTTGTTATTTTTCTGACTGACAACATTGAAAAGTGAAATTTTTTTTTTTTAAATGAATATTAAATATTTTCATTTTTGTGATGAAAGAAAAATGAAAAGTCAAAAATAGGTAGGTGGGTAGGAATAATAATTTTTGATGCGGAAAGTTTAAAATAATCATTTTCCAAAAGTATTTGTTTTTTTTTTGTTATGGCATATTTATTTTCATAACAGTATTTTCTTACTTTGAAACAAATTATATAGATTTGAAATATGTGAAACATGGGTTTAAACTTTTAGTAAATCAAAAATATTACCGTTATGATTTTCTTTTGACATAGGTAAGTTAGTGGTGAAATTTTATTTTCCCACCTTTTCTATTTGCAATATTTCAAGAGAGGGAAAAAGGGAAGGTTATATAAATATAAAGAAAATTTATTTTGCCAAAAAATGAAATAGAAGAAGATGAGAAAATGTGAAAAATATTGTATAGGTTTTACTTTCTATTTCTTTCATAACTGTGTGATTTTGACGAGGGATGATTTAATAAATTTATTGATGTGATTTGGTAAAATATTAATAGTAAAAAATTCTAGGTATGTTTTATTAGACTTTTTTTTTTTTTTTCTTTATTTATCTGTGTTCACTTACAATTTTAATAATTGAAAAACAGTTACAAATTAATTCAATATAATAACAAAATTGAATAACAATTTTAAAGTTGTAATTTTGACACATAGTTTTATGACCGTAGCCGAAGCTGTCTGGTCTTATAATTTATTAATAATATAAATTGCATTTGTTTCGGGTGTTATAATTATGCACATCTACATATCTTTGCAAAATGAAATAATGCTTAATTTGATTATTTATAATTTTAAATCCCAGAATGTACAATTCACGCTTACATATATTATCGAAGCTAAGGTACTTATCAGAATAAATCATACTCGTTGGGTGCAATATTGGGTAATTATGAATTATTTTAATAGATTTTTTCATTAGTATTTCTATTTTTTTTTTAAACTAATTTTTGCCGCTCCACTCCATATAGGGTTGACATAAACAACGTTTGACAAAATATATGACGAGTATATAATAAAAATCGTTTTTTTATCGAGAAATTTTTTTAGTCTGCGTAGAATAAAAACATAAGGAGAAATTTTTTTGCAGACAAGATCAATATGATCTTCCCATTCAATTTTGGATGCTACTACGAGACCTAGATAGTTATGACTTTTTACTACATCAATATGTGAGTTGTTGTGTAGAAATGTTGAATCAGAAAATAATTTATTTTCAAATAACAGGATTTTTGTTTTTTTGATGTTTAATAGTAGTCTATTTTTTTAGAAAGAAAGTATTCGATTAATACCAGGTCTTCTAACATCGCAATCTTCAAATCACATTCACTGCTTAAAGAGTACTTTATAACTGCATCATCTGCAAAAAGCGAAGCAGAGCCATTGAGATTAAGCCGCAAAAGATTGTCAATGTATATTTTAAAGAGATCAGGACCTAGTATAGAGCCTTGTGGTACACCTTGCTTTATTGTTGCTGTTTCACTTAAGCAATTAGCAATGCGGACACATTGCGATCTTTCTGTTAAATATGTTTTAAAAAAGTTAATTTATATGTTTTAAAAACTTAAATAATATATTAATTGATTCCGCGTGTAACATGATTATGAGTTTTCTGACTTCTGTCTGACATTTGTGATATTCGAGTGTTCAGATTGAAACCAAAAATGACAGTAAAATTAACAAAAAAAAGGAAATAGATAATAATAGACATTCTGTTTTACATGTTAATGTTATAGTATTATTACGGACTATTCTACTTATGTCTGTGATTGAATGTATAGAACTCTAAACACTCAGTATCCACAATATCCTGTAGAAATATTGATGAGGAAAGAAATAGTTGAAACACTGTGATTAAAGATGTACTATGTGATCAGGGACTTCTTAATTACTGATGAAATCACATAACACTGAACAATATTGATGGTGGGGTTCCAAAATCGGATTGTAATAGAAGAAAAAAAGCATTTGTCCATCAACTCTTATGAACATTAAAATAAATATTATTCTTTTAAATAACGAAATTCCATCCCAACTTTAATTTGACATAAAATATAAATCTATTTATAAGATAACCCAATTTTTAGATGTCTATTACAGAATTTTTTCTAAAAATTTAAATTTTGATTAACATTTTTTTTTTTTTTGAAAAATTAAAATAATTTATTGTTGTGTATAAGAAACAAAATTAGTATTTATTGTTTTTAAATATAGTTTTAACAAAGTTTTTGAAATTACTATTTTAAATATATTTAATTGTATGTACATATATATATATAATTATATTATGTACTTATTTTTTTCTAGGAAAATTAATAGAAAAATGAGTATATTTTAAAATTTATGCACATAAGTTTAAATTTAAATACTCTTAAAAAGTTTTTTGTGTTTATTCAATTATATTTTTCTATTTTTAATAAAGTTAAATATTTATAATATTAAATTTATATAACCTCAAAAAAAAAAAATAAAATAGGGAAAACTATTTAAACATTTTCTAAACAAAAATTTTGTTAGCAACACTGAATTTTTACATTTTTTATTTTATTATTTTATAACATAGCAGCTATGTTACAGGGAATTCGATAGGAGATTGTGCTTGAAAAATATACCTATTAAAATGTGATAATTGTGTGTTATGGTGGTGTGGTGTGATTATGGTGTGATAGATAAAGGTGTAATAAACTATGTTTCATAATTAACACAAATTTATTGTTGAATTTTTAAAAATGTATCAATATTAATATTAAATTTTTCAATAATTATTAATTTATCCCAAACTTGTTAAAAATGATTTGGTATAAAAATTTATAGTTGTATATTATAATAGAGTTAGTTGTCAACATTTCACCTCAAAATTATTCAATCTATTCACCAAAAATGAGAGAAAATAAATCACTACACCACGACCGCACTTGCACAAGTACACGATCCTATTTATACAAATTTGAAGATAGTGCATAGCATAAATAGCATATGAGTTTTATTTTCATCATTAATAATGTAGGTCGGTATAGACAACGTAATGTGTAATGGGTATCGTAGTAAGTTGTAAACAAAATTATTATTGTTTTTTTTTTTTATATACCTATTCATTGATAGTGAAAAATATTAGTATATTTTAAGTCCCGGTTCTGTTAAAAACATTAAATTTGGCTTTAACTTGAATTATATTTAATAAATAGGGGTCTCTAGTAGTTCTATAATGTTATAAAAATGTATTGTTTTATATTAATATATTTTAATAATGTTAATTTTAATGTTATAAATAATGTATTTGTTAATAATATTATGTTAATAGATTTAATAAATTCAATTTATATGAGTTCAATATTATTTTGATTTGTTGAAAATAATTGAATGACAAATTTAAACTTAATTAATTTTAATACGAACACACACTGTTGAATAGAAAAAGGGAAAATAATATTTTCATTCTCACACCCAAAATAGCAGCCACATTACATAATATAAATTAGTCATAATTATTAAGTTTGAAAATATGATAAAATATGAAAACAACACTTTCACAAATATCTCAATCAGTAGTTAAAAAAATTGAAAAAATGGTAGCTTTTTGAATATTTGCATTAGTTTTTCATTATCTTTATTTAATTTTTATGTATATAGTTATAATTAAACCCTTTGCTAATCAAATAAATGACTTTTTAGTTTGATGTTGAAACCCAAAGTGGCTTGCATTTATTCTTATTTTTTATTTCTAACAATTTAAAATTAAAAATTATACTTATATCACTGCTGGCTTTTACAAGCCGCCTCATAAAGTAATCTTCGGAAATTAAGCGAATATTTTGTTCAATCGTATGTTCGTATCGTGTATTTTTTGCACTGCGTTTTCAATCATTTAACAATATTTATTGCTACAGTGTTCGTCGTTGTATCGTAATACCACATGATTAATGTATCTTTATTTATTTATAGTCTGGGAAAGTGATATTATATTTAGATATAACTATATAGAATAATAATTATTTCATATTAACCCTTTAATGACCGTATAATGAATCAGTGGAAATAAAAATATTTTATCTTTAAATTTAATATTAATTATTAATATTATTGATTAACATAAAAACTATTTTTATATTGACAGTGGCAAATTATTCCATAATAGCATCCATAACAATCATAACAATCATAAATTTTTCTCATATTATATAAATAATATGTTATATATATATAATATATTTTTTTTACACCATTCCAACTCTATGGGAATACTCTCACACTCTCACTACATTTACACAGAGATTTGATTTTTTTTTACATGCAATCATTTCTCGTTTAGAAAATTTATGATATCTACACTAAACTTCGCCTTCATTATCGCATAGTTCTATTTGATTTTCTTAATTCTAAACAAATTAGACTCTTTAACTATTTTTTATAATTTATTTTATAATTAAAAGTACTGAGACCAGATTCAGAAACCCATAAAACATTTTTTGTTGTTTTTTCGGTCTTTGGCAATCGAACTTGGAATCTTTCGGTTGAAAGCAGAACGCCTGGCTTACCTACTACAGCATCCAACTTGTAAAATAATATTAAAATAAATTTTAATAGGTTTATATTATAATATTAAAGCTTGCAAAAGACATGGTTTCGTTAAAATATTTATTAAAAACAAATTTCAAAATACTACCACAAAATTATTAACTTTGAAAACCTTCTTAGTTGACAGTTCAGTCATAACATATTGTAATTTTTATACAGATCAAATTTTAAGGATAATCAAACTACTTTAAGTAACAAATTTTATATATATATATATCTGCAATGTAGAGCTTCAAAAACAATCGTTGTTGTCATTTATATGAATTTACATACATTTGGTATTGAAATTATTAATTTATCCCAAACTTGTTAATATAATGTTATAAAAATGTATTGTTATAAATAATATATTTTTGTTAATAATATTATGTTAATAAATTTAATAAATTCATATTTTATATATACTTTTTAAATTCTTTTTCACTCTACTTAAAGGGCTATGGCCTAACTCAGATATTATCGTTCTGATACAGTGGTTCAGTTAATAATGCTAGTTATTTTTCACAAAAAGTTGGTATTCTAATTAGACTCGGTTTGTATTACCTATCCTCTAATGGAATTTACGAATTTTTGTATCTCATCAGGAGTGGATAAAAATGTTATGCTAATATTTTATTGTAATTTTTATTTAGAATTGAATAAACATATTTCTGCAATACTCAATTAAAATTGCATTGTGTAATGAATGGCAATTGCAAACCTTGGTTGAGTATATTCAACACTATCTGGATAGAAACATAAGATTAACATGGGATACTTGGGTACTTTATGCTATGTTTGTTTATTATACCCTAGTAGTGTATGCACTAACTATATTGTACTCTTCATAAATAATTTTGTTTATTTATTTATTTCAATCTACTGGGTAGTTAGAAGATATAAAATATATACCTTAAAGATATAAAATATTAAAAACTAAAATAAGATAAAATTAGAAATAGAAAAAAAAATTCTAAATTTAAAAATAATTCGAAATATAAAATAACATTAATAAAAAAATGTATTAACAAATTTCAAAAGAAGTTAAAAAAGAGAAAAATTAATAAGTAGTATAAATAAATATGGGTTGAAAGCCTTAATTCTCCTCTTCTATTACATCAACTCGTAAAATCGATATTAAAATTATGATAATTATTGCAATGAATTAAAATCTAGATTACAACATAGTTATAAAATAGCCAGAGAATCATTAATTTAACATAAAAATAAAATATATTGCGATAAGCTAACAGCAGAAAGAATGTTCGGAATATTTGGACTGGCAATTTCAATTTATTATAAATCTTTGACGATTAATTTGTACAATAATTGTGTATATAAACATCTGTTTTAGATGTAAACAATTTATATATATATATATTCACATTTCAGTTGAAAAGACAAAATTTGGTCTAAACTCTGTAAAATAAAAAAGTACCTAAGCAATCTTGTAAACATATATTTTTTATAAATTTTTAATAATTTTAAAGGGAATAAATAAAATAAAATAAATTTATGTATATTATAATATCTGGATATACATATTTTTTTCCTTGTTTCAATTCAATTTTATTAATATATTATATAGGTATAATATTTGCTTAAAATTAATATTACAACAACAATTATAATTAAATTGAAATTTACAAATTCTTTATAAAACTATACAGTAATGGTCTGATCATTATAGTGTTGTATAATTTATTACTTGCTTATTTACAAAAGATTTATATATATCTGAACTATTGATGGAAAGAGAAAATAATATATTTTAATATGGATTTAAAATTAAAATAGGGTATAATTGATGTTAAGAAGAGAAAGTCGGTGACTGCCATTCATTACAATTGCTATGCACAATAACTGATAAATTTGATTAAATATTTATCATTGTTGACATCAATATTTTTTATCACTATTCAAATCACCAGTTAATATTCATAATCATCGAAAAAGGGTCTTAAATGTTGGATATATTATATTAGTAGTGCAGTTGAAATAATAAAATTAAATTTTAGCTTTTATCACATTCCCCGTAACATAATAATATTATTATACTATATAGTTAACGATTTTATTATCCTTGATTGTTTTTAACAGTGAAGAAAAACAAAAAAAAAATTATTTGTATTTTATTTTACTTTAAAAAATATTTTAATTGTATTAAAACTTTTTACTTTTAAATTATTTACTAAAAAAAAATTTTGTTGGAACTCTATATAATAAATTCAAACTGAAATTATTTTAATTTTAACAGAGATTTTGTATTTATAAATTAATGAAAGGCTTTATTTTTAATTTTTTCCGTTTTTTTTATTTTCTGTTTTTTTTTTTTATTTTTTTTTTCATTTACTTAAAGGATATAAGTACCTTAAAATGGATTTTATTATTATATAATTCTCTAAAGGATATTTGACTTTGTGTCCTTTTTTTTTTTTTTTTTTTTTTTGGTATTTAAATAGAAACCTTTAATAAGATTTCTCTTTAATTTTATTTGCATTTCTCAGTTCATCCTCATCAGCAGCCCTTATAAAGATAATCCTTTTTCTGGAGTTAACAATCAACATTTTCTAATTATAAGTTTTTTTATTTAATTTTTGTCTTTTGATCAAATTAAAATATAAAGTTATTATGTAAATAAGGTGCAAAAAAAAAAAAAAAAAAAAAAACAATAACAAAAACAAAATAAAAACACCATTTTCAAATTAAAACAAAATATGGAAAGTTAAGAAATTTGTTTATAAATAAAATAAAGGTAGGTGTACACTGTTTTGTAACAATTTATACTTTCTTTTATTTTTAAAGTATAGCTATACTGAAAATTATAATCCATGATGATAGTTTTTTTGTTTATATTTAAATTAATTTTTAATTTTATTTTAATAAATTTATATTATTATATAATATTATGTATATAAGGAAATGGTGGCAACTTTATAATTAAATTAAATAATAATATAAAAATAATATTTTCAAAACTATAATAATCTAATTAAGTTAAGTTTATAGAAATCTCCATTAGTTATTTAAAATAAAAAAAATTTAATGAACATTTTGAATTTTACTAGGACTTTAAATTTTAAATAAATTAAAGTAAAAAAATTGTTGATGAATTTACATTTTGAACATGGGTGAAGTTAGAGGTTATGGTAATTTGCTCAAGTATATTTTCTGACTAATTTATAGTTGTGAATATAATAAATACAGTATTGTGGTACACCAAATAGATAACATATTAAATAATTTTTGAAATCTATAGATTAATATGGTTATCTATACTTTTTCCGATTCAAATTCAACATTTTTTCAAACAAATTAAACAATTTTTCATTCAAATTCAACATTTTGTCAAACAATTTGTTTGAACAATAGAAAATTTGATTAAATTTGATTTTGTTGAATGAAGTTGAATTTGATTAAAAAAATGTGAATTTATTTGAATGAAAAAAATTATATATATATATAAAAATATAACCATTCTTGTTTGTGACCGTATAACTTTCAAACCAATAAACATATCGTAACCATATTTTCATTATAAATTGAATTAATGCTCCGCTGATTTAAATTCTGAGTGTATAGCTGCTATATTACTCCCAGCACTTATCAGCAATATTTTATAAACTAAAAGTGTTGCAGACCTAAAAATGTACTAAACTGGTACTAAAATACTCCCTCAAAAATGACCAAACATACCTTTGCACTCAAACATGGCCAAAATACGGCAAAAATGTCAAAGTATTATCTGGGATGAATACCAAATGGCCAATAAATATTCACTAGAAGCATTAAAGCGTCTGTAAAAATTTAAATGACAACAACATATTTTTTGGATGTGCTCTAATTATATTTTCTGGTAATTTCAAGTAAATATTACCAGTTATTCGGCGTTCAACGTATGCTTTCATCCGCAGAGATAACGTACGTACTGCGTATGACGTAGATATGCTTAAAATCATATTTTTTGTGGCAAAGCACCGATAAATTACAACCTAATACAAACATACGATATAAAAACCAAAACGATAATTATCTCCTGAAGTATTTTCAAAACAATTTCTGGATATTATGGGAATGGAAAAATTCATTTCCAAGGAAATACACAATAAATTGATAAAATTGCTAGCAAATTTCTGCAACATTATTGATTTGAGAAATTCAATGATAGAAAGCATATTTCTCAATATAAGCCACAATTATCGTAACCATCAATGGCTCAGCGAACGAACCATTTTGGCTGCTACAAATGCTGTTGTTAATGAGATAAATTTTCAAATACAGGAAGCACTTGCCTAGCAAATTAATTTCATTTAAATCAATTGGCACAGTGGTAGAAGAAAATTAAGCTGTAAATTATCCCACTGAATTTCTGAATTCATTCGATTTACCAGAATTCCCATTATATAATCTACGGCTGACAATTGGGTTTACCAATTATTTTGCTTGGGAATCTAAATGTACCAAGGTAATTTGCAATGGCACTAGATTAGTTATTAAAAAAATTATGGAAAATCTCATTAAAGCTACAATATTGAATGGAAAATTTCAAGATTTTATTGCCATCAAAAATTTTTA